>JAYKKH010000046.1:0-123430 GCA_036507275.1 Sicyos edulis | reverse complement strand
TTTTTCTTCCCGGTCTTCCGGTATGCCCTAGGGGTAATTTGGTAATTTGGTCGGGCCGTCAGGGTCGCTTGTGTCTTTTCCAGCTACTAAAATTATTGGATGGTTTTTGTAGGTTTTGGAGGGGTTTGTGGTTTGGTTTGAGCAAGGTTTGTTGCAAAAGTAAAAATAAAGGAAATTGTGCTTTGCAGTTAGGGTTTGAACACAGGGTCTCTGGGAAGCTTGTAGAGAGGTGTGCCAATTGAGCCATTAGGTGCTCTTGTTGCTCTTTTCGCATCACATCTTAGTTAACCTTGGAGTTTGGAGTTTTGGTGCATTTGGTTAAATGAAATAGAATTAGGTTATTCCATCTTATTCTCCAAAAGCACCTCTTGGCCGCCCAAGCTCTCCATCTCCATAGCCTTGCCGAGTTCTTCATCCTTGCCTCTCCTTGGGTTCGATCATCATCATTCCGGGTAAGTCTTCGTCTTCTTCATCTTCTCATTTGGGTGTTTGTTGGCCGAATGTAAGAAAAAGGGGTTGTGTGTGTGTGTGTTGTGCAGCCACGAGAGGAGCAAGCCATCATCGCCGTTCGCCCAGCAGCGGATCGCCGATCGCTCGCCGCGCCGAGGTCCTCGCCAGCCGCCCGCGCGACGTCCATCGCGCTCGCCGCGCCTCGCCCGTGTCCTTGCGCGGCTTGCTCGCCGCGCCGCCCGCTGGCTCAAACGTTCGCCGCCCCGCGCGTCCTGCCGAAGCAGCTCGCTGCGTGTCGCATCGCAGACGCCACGCCCGCTGCGCGCGCGGCCAGCTGACGCTCGCCCACGCGCCAGACGCCAGACGCTCAGCGCAGCGCTGCGCCAGACCGCCACCGCTCGCCAGGTGTCCTCGCTGTTGCCGTGCGGTAGCAGCCAGCAGCGTGTCCGTGCCGTGCCAGCGCGCAACCAGGCCGTGTGTCCTGCTGCGTGCAGCGCCAGCAGCCAGCGCCGCCAAAGATTGCCGAGCCGACGCTTGCCGCAGCCCCAAGCTCGTGTCGTCGCGCCGCGCGTGAGTTCCCAGAGCCGAGCTTGCTGTTCTATTGTTGTTTAGATATTTTAGATGCTGATTATTGTTGGTTTGCTAGGTTCCCGCTCGCTAGCTCCGGGATTGTTCCAGCAGCTTAGGATTTGTGTGTAAAAAGTCTTCCACCAAGGTAAGGATTTCTTACCGGGTTGTGTGGACCACTGCGGTATATATTTGTGATTGTTGTTTTGTATGCTGTGTATGTTTACTAGCATGTTTAGCCTAGGTGCTCTGCTCAATTCTGATGGCATGAACTCTTGTATTGTTTCTCATGTTAGCCCATGCTAGGTTGTTCTATTCTAGCATGTTCGATATCTGTTCTTGCTTCGTAGTATCATGCTAGGTTCTTTGTATCCGATGAGCACGTATTGGACCGCATTGATTGAATCGTTATTATTGTTAAGGTTTAGAATTGAGGTAGATAGAATCATCCGGGCCCGATGCATAAAGTATCTTGCATCTTTGGCAAGGACGTTCGAGACAGTTCTCCGTCCTTGGACCCGTGAGGGATTAGCTATCCCAACCGTAGGCCCCGCAATCTTGGGTGAGGGTGGCGATCGTTAAATGCCCCAGCGGTCGGGATGATGACTTGGCATTGCCTCGCCCCGGCGATCGACACGTCCTCGGCGTGTTCGGCCGTAGCCCTTGATTGCCACTGTTAGGGCAAGGACCGCTTCCTCGGTGTAAGCCTACCACGACCGGTTCTTTAGCCTCAAAGTGCGGTGGTACAGGTGACATAGTTCACGTGTCCGTGTCTCACACCCTATGTCGGTGACACCGATCCGGAGATTTAGTTAGGCATGGTGGTCGAACACGGGCGGCTTGCCACTAGACCCGCACCCCGAGTTTGCGGTAGCATGCGGTGCGGCGTTTACGCTCATTACGTAGCCGATCGAGAGCTCCTCGGGATCTTGAGCGAGTGCACCTTTTCGTATCGGCGATGAGACAGCCGAGGCCGGACTTGTTCCCGTATAGTGCGTTTAGTGTGTTGTGGTTTTTCCGACTAAGACCACGAGATGGCATCCGAGGTCCAAGTGTGGACTTAGCTATGTGCTCCGCTCTGTTTTGTACTCATAGCTTGCATACATTCTTCTAGATGATCATGTATATCGTATTGTACCCCGGTTGGGGATTCTTCTGGGTAATTCGTTACTCACCCTTATTCTGTGGTTTTCCACGGTAATCAAGGCGGGAGACAGGATGGTGAAGGAGGAGCTATGATCATGGAACTCTTTGTCATCTCCGATTGTTTTATTTTAATTATCATGACTCTTCACTTTTTATTATTTCCCACTGAATGCATGTAGACGGGCACAGAGCCCCGTGGATGTTTTCTTACGTTTTATGGATTCCAAAGATATTGGTACTTGTGGATTGTTTTAATGGTTTAAATAAATCTCACGATCAGAGTGTGCTTTTAGAAATGTATGTTTTGGTTGTTGAATGTTTCGCTTTTTACTTGGAATCAAAAATGTATTTTTCATAATGTCTTTTATTTTCACTACATGCATTGGGGTAAAGGCCCATTTAGAGCCCCTTTTGGGTCGGGTCTTTAAATGATTGGTATCGAGCTCGTAGTCATAGATTCGTGAGACTCGACCTTTTGTTGTAGGTCGTTTTCCATGATCATCAAGACTCCGCATACCATCAGTACGCCTAGATTTATTGTTTTAGAAAGGAAAAGGGTTAAGAATTTACAATACCTATCATCTAGTGTATGCCTTGTTTGGTGTTGTGGAATGGTGACAGTGTGTTTTGATTCGTTGTTGGTTTGGATGTAGATCGCCAAAGATGCTACCACCCGCATCGGGAGAGGAGGTTCGAGAGCGGTCGAGGTATCGTGGATCGGATCGACGATCTGCAGTGGACATCGTCCCAAGCCGACACCGATGGCATTCCACCAAAGCAGCCTCCTCTGTTACGCCTAGAGCGGGCGTTGAGGCGATCGAAAGCCGTGAGATCGCTCTCCCGGAGCAGAGTTTGCTTTGAGTCTATGAGGGCTTTTATGGTCGGCATGTTGAGTGACCAGGGGCGAGACCTGTGCCTTGTTGGCGCCACAATGGAAGAGTCCCGAGCCCAGATCGAGCAAAATGACTCGATTGGTTCAAAGAGAGCTCAAGCACCTCCAGCTCCACGAGAGCAAGTAGCCCAGAGGCGAGATATGGCGAGAGGGTGCCGAGGAATTGGGTAGGTGGTCAAGGATTTTGTGAAGTGGAAGCTCGAGAAGTTTGATGCCACCGGTGATGCGTTAGCGGCAGCCTGGTGGATTGCCCATTTGGAGTACACCTTCCCGATCATGGTGTGCCCCGATATTCGAGAGGCCGAGATGTGCGGCTCATGTGCTAGGAGGCACAATGAGATGGTGGTGGGAGTCCACCTTGAGCGAGAGACCACCGGGTCTCCACCCGCTACTTGGGAGTTCTTCAAGGCCGAGTTCAAGGTAAAGTTCATCGGTGATGAGGCTCAAGAGAAGATGGTGGAGCTCTTCCGAACCTGAAGCGGGTTACGATTCCATTGAGGAATATGAGCGCAAGTTCTCGGAGTATGGATATTTTGCTCCTCGCTTGATTGCCACCCCGGGTGAAGATTCGGAAGTTCATATCCGGATTGAGCGCGGTGTTTCCTAGGATGTCGTGGCTCGTGCCCCGACACTTATGCTAGGGTCACATGTCCATTAGCCACGATCTATAATGGGAAGTATCTGCTTGAGCGGGTTGTTGCCGCTCTGTTCAGCTGCATCCCAGCAAATTGGGGCGCGAGAGAGAAGTTTGACTTTCGGGGAGGCGGCGGCGCGCACGCCAAGGGCGATTCGAAGCAGAGAGATCAGTGGAGAGCTCCAAATCCGTTTCACTCCGGACAAAGCAGGAGGACCCAGCGCTTTCCGCTTGTGCTACTTGTGGGAAAGTCCACGCGAGCTTGTCACCGGACCTAGATTGTGCTTCCGTTGTGGTAGAGAGGGGCACATGGCCCGTTTTGTGATCACCCCGGCTATGGCAACAAACAAATAAGCAAAGAAGCAGGGTCGAGTGTTTGCTACGACGTCAGAGGCCGAGCGTCACGGATGCCGTGTGGCGGTGTACGCTTCTTGTTTTAGATCATCTGCGCATTTGTCTTGTTTGATTCTGTTTCCACGCATTCATTTGTATCGTGTTTGTTTCTTTGAGCATGCTAAGTTAAGACTAGAGCCTCTAGGTTTCGAGTTATCTGTGCAACTCCTTCGGGAGTTAATATGTTGGCTAGAGATAAGATTAAGGATGGCCGGATCGAGATATCCGGAGAGTTGCTTGTGGCTACGCTCATAGTTCGCCTATGAGCGGTTTTGAAGTGATTCTTGGTATGGAGTGGTTAGTTGCTAACCACGCGTTGATTGATCGCCACCGGAAGAAGTAGTGTTCAGCCGCCAGTCGGCCTAGCTTTAAGTTTCGTGGAGTCCGAGGTGGAGTTTGCCCGCCGATGGTGTCACCGTGAAAGCTCGTCGTTTGCTAGCTCATGGAGCTTGGGGCTATCTAGCCAAGTTGTGCGGGAAGAGCCGCCCTCGTTGTCTGTGCTGATCGTCAGCACGGTCGTGCGAGGAGTTTGCGGACGTGTTTCCGAGGAGTTCTGGGGTTGCCCCCAAAGAGAGAGGTTGACTTCATTATTGAGCTCGAGCCGTGGACCCTCCCTATCTCGAAGGCTCCGTGATCGCATGGCGCCAGCCGAGTTAAAGGCGAAAGATTCGGTTGCAGGAGATGTTAGACCGAGGGTTCATCCGCCCAAGTGTGTCCCCGTGGGAGCACCCGATTCTGTTGTGAAAAAGAAGGATGGTTCTATGCGCTTATGTATTGATTACCGCGAGCTTAATAAGGTGATGATGAAGAATAAGTATCCGCTTGCCCGTATCGATGATTTGTTCGATCGGCTTCCGTGGAGCTTCGTGTTCTCCAAGATAGATCTGAGATCCGGTTACCATCGATTGCGGATCGTGGATGCCGACATTCCTAAGACGACTTTTCAGTCCGATATGGTCACTATGAGTTTGTGGTTATGTCGTTTGGATTGACCAATGCCCCACCGCGTTCATGGACATGATGGATAGGGTGTTCAAATCATTTTTGGACAGCTTCGTCATCGTGTTCATTGACGATATTCTGATTTATTCGAGGTCTAAAGAAGACCATGCAGAGCATTTGAGACGAGTATTGGCGGCTTTGAGGGAAAACCAACTTTATGCGAAGTTTTCCAAATGTGATTCTGGTTGGAGCAGGTGGCCTTCCTAGGCCACGTGGTTTCGAGAGATGGTATAGCCGTGGACCCGCGAAGATTGAGGCCGTGAGTTCATGGGCCAAGCCGACTTCGGCTGCCGAGATTCGCAGCTTTACGGGTTTGGCGAGTTACTACCGCGGTTCGTCAGGACTTTTCTCGCTTTAGCCTTGCCCCTCACTCGTCGACGAGGAAGGGTGTCGAGTTTGTTTGGGACAAAGAGTGTGATGAGAGCTTTGCCAGCTCAAGCGTAGTTTGACTTCAAAGCACTGTGTTGGCAGTCCGAGAGGGACAGTGGTTTCGTGGTCTCTGATGATGCTTCCAAGTTTGGTTTAGGTTGTGTGTTGATGCGGCGACGAAGGTCATTGCCTATGCTTCCGTCGTCACCAAGCCGTATGAGCGAGAACTACCCGACTCATGATATGGAGTTGGCGGCAGGTGGTGTTTGCAATCAAGATTTGGAGGCATTACCGTATGGTGAGCGGATTCGAGATGTTTACCGATCACCGAGCCTCAAGTATCTGCTTACTCGTAAGGAGTTGAATATGAGGCGAGGAGATGGTTAGAGTTGGTAAAGGATTATGATCATGAGATTTTGTACCATCCGGGTAAAGCCAACGTAGTGGCCGATGCTTTAAGCGAAAGACGCCGCACTCTGCGGGCGTTGTTGAGTTCCCAGCCCGGTTTGCGAGAGAGAGTTCGAGCGGGCCGAGGTTGCAGTGTTGTTGGGAGAGGTTACCGCCAGTAGCTCGATTAGGTCGCTCACCGCGTCGATTCGCAATGGATTATAGACAGCCGGTTGGGTGACCCCCGCACTTAAGAGATTGGTTGACAGAGTTAGTCTTGACGGTGACTTTGACTTTGTGTATTCCCAGATGATGGGTTGACTTATAGAGGCCGGTTGTGTGTTCCGGACATTGCAGTTTCATGCGAGCCGAGTTGCTCTCGGAGGCCCACTGTTCCCCTTTTGCTTGGCACCCTGGGTACCAAGATGTATCAGACCTTAAGCGCACTTTCTCGTGGATGGGGATGAAGAGAGATGTGGCAGAGTTTGTCACCGGTGTCTCACTTGTTAGCAAGTGAAGGCACCCGTGCAGAGGCCAGCGGAGTTTGTTGCGCGCCCACCGAGTGTACCCATGGAAATGGGAAGAGATCTCTATGGACTTCATATCTGGTTTGCCAAGGACTCAGGAAGTTCTCTCAGATTTGGGTGATAGTCGACCGTTTGACCAAGAGCGCACACTTCATTCCCGGTAGAGACACTTATACCGTGTGGAACAGTGTGGGCGCACTGCTTTTGGAGCAGATCATCCGTTATCATGGTGTGCCGGTGAGGATTGTGTCGATCGTGACTCGCGGTTCACTTCTCGCTTTCGGAGAGCGCTCCGAATGGGTTTGGGCACGAGTGCGCCAAAGATAGACTTTTCACCCTCGACGGATGGTCGATCGAGAGAGTGAATCGATTCTCGAGGATATGTTGAGGGCTTGTGTGTTGGATTTCCAGCGCTTGGGACCATATTCAGTACTTGATGGAGTTTGCCTATAACAATAGTTACCACGTCGACGATTGGATGGCTCCATTCGAGGCATTGTATGGTAAGCGTTGTCGGTCCCCGTGTTCGGGAAGAGGTTGGTGATAGACGAGTTTTGGGTCCCGACCATCGCAGCTTGACCAATGGTGCGGTCACGAGAAAGATTAGAGCTCGTATGTTGACAGCTCGAGCAGCAGAGAGAGAAGAGTTACGCCGATGTTCGGCGTCGAGATTTGGAGTTTGAGGTTGGTCGGCATGTGTTCCTTAAGGTTGCTCCGATGCGAGGTGTTTTGAGGTTTGTAAGCGTGGGAAGTTGAGTCCCCGCTTTGTTGGTCCATTTGAGATCCTAGAGAGGATTGGCAGAGTTGCTTACCGGTTAGCCCTACCTCCGTCACTATCGCAGCGGTGCATAGTGTTTTCCATGTATCGATGCTTTGAGGCGGATGTGCCGGACCGTCGTCGCACATTGTGGACTTCGAGCCTTTGCACCGAATGAGGATTTGAACTTCGAGGAGAAGCCGTGAGGATCCTTGCCTTTGAGACCAAGACGTTGCGTAATCGCGAGATTCGTTTGGTAAAGGTTCAGTGGAAGAATCGGGGTTCGAGGAAGCCACTTGGGAGCGGGAGGACGAGATGAGGTTGCATTACCCTGAGCTATTTCTGTCTTAAGGACTTTCGAGGACGAAAGTCATAAAAAGGAGGGAATATTGTAACGACCCAGGTTTTTCTTCCCGGTCTTCCAGGTATGCCCTAGGGGTAATTTGGTAATTTGGTCGGGCCGTCATGGTCGTTTGTGTCTTTTCCAGCTACTAAAATTATTGGATGGTTTTTGTAGGTTTTTGGAGGGGTTTGTGGTTTGGTTTGAGCAAGGTTTGGTGCAAAAGTAAAAATAAAGGAAATTGTGCTGCAGTTGGAGTTTGAACCCGGGTCTCCTGGGAAGCTTGTAGAGAGGTGTGCCAATTGAGCCATTAGGTGCTCTTGTTGCTCTTTCTGCATCACATCTTAGTTAACCTTGGAGTTTGGAGTTTTGGTGCATTTGGTTAAATGAAATAGAATTAGGTTATTCCATCTTATTCTCCAAAAGCACCTCTTGGCCGCCCAAGCTCTCCATCTCCATAGCCTTGCCGAGTTCTTCATCCTTGCCTCTCCTTGGGTTCGATCATCATCATTCCGGGTAAGTCTTCGTCTTCTTCATCTTCTCATTTGGGTGTTTGTTGGCCGAATGTAAGAAAAAGGGGTTGTGTGTGTGTGTGTTGTGCAGCCAGCCGAGAGGAGCAGCCATCATCGCCGTTCGCCCAGCAGCAGATCGCCCGATCGCTCGCACGCCAGGAGGTCCTCGCCAGCGCCAGCACGTCCAGCCGATCGCTCGCCGCGCCCTCGCCGTGTCCGCTTGCCGAGCCGCTCGCCCGCGCGCAACCGCTCGACGTTCGCCCGCGCGCGCGTCCCTGCCGAGGTTCTCGGCGTCCGCATCGCACGCCACGCCGGCGCGCCGCCGCTCCTCCGCTCGCCGCGCGCGCCTTCGCGCCCGACGCCAGCGCCCCGCGCGCCTTCGCCCAGACGCTCGCCCGCGCGCGCGTGTCCGCTGTCGCTGCCGTGCACAAGCAGCCGGTGGCCAGTGTCCAGCCAGTAGCGCAACCAACCAAATACAGCGTGTCCTGCGCGTGCAGTAGCAGCGCCAGCGCCCTTGCCGAGCCGGCTTGCCAGCGACCTCCAAGCTCGTGTCGTCGCGCCGCGTGAGTTCCCTTTGAGCCGAGCTTGCTGTCTATTGTTGTTTAGATATTTTAGATGCCGATTATTGTTGGTTTGCTAGGTTCCCGCCGCTAGCTCGGGATTGTTCCGCAGCCTTTAGGATTTGTGTGTAAAAGTCTTCCGACCAAGGTAAGGATTTCTTACCGGGTGTGGACCTGCGCGTATATATTTGTGATTGTTGTTTTGTATGCCCGTGTATGTTTACTAGCATGTTTAGCCTAGGTGCTCTGCTCAATTCTCGATGGCATGAACTCTTGTATTGTTTCTCATGTTAGCCCATGCTAGGTTGTTCTATTCTAGCATGTTCGATATCTGTTCTTGCTTCGTAGTATCATGCTAGGTTCTTTATATCCGATGAGCACGTATTGGACTGCATTGATTGAATCGTTATTATTGTTAAGGTTTAGAATTGAGGTAGATAGAATCATCCGCCCGATGCATAAAGTATCTTGCATCTTTGGCAAGGACGTTCGAGACAGTTCTCCGTCCTTGGACCCCGTGAGGATTAGCTATCCCAACCGGTAGGCCCCGCAAATCTTGGGTGAGGGTGGCGATCGTTAAATGCCCCAACGGTCGGGATGATGACTTGGCATTGCCTCGTCCCGGCGATCGACACGCCCTCGCCGTGTTCGGCGTAGCCCTTGATTGCCACTGTTAGGGCAAGGACCGCTTCACGGTGTAAGCCTACCACGACGGTTCCTTAGCCTCAAAAAGTGTGCGGTGGTACAGTGACATAGTTCACGTGTCCGTGTCTCACACCCCTATGTCGCTGACACCGATCCGAGAGATTTAGTTAGGCATGGTGATCGAACACAGGCGGCTTGCCACTAGACCCGGCACCCCAGAGTTTGCGTGTAGCATGCGGTGCGCGCTTACGCTCATTACAGCGCCCGATCGGAGAGCTCCTCGGGATCTTGAGCCAGTGCACCTTTCGTATCGACGGTGAGACAGCCGAGGCCGGGACTTGTTCCCGTATAGTGCGTTTAGTGTGTTGTGGTTTTTCCGGACTAAGACCACGAGATGGCATCCGAGGTCCAAGTGTGGACTTAGCTATGTGCTCCGCTCGTGTTTGTACTCATAGCTTGCATACATTCTTCTAGATGATCATGTATATCGTATTGTACCGGTTGGGGATTCTTACTGGTAATTCGTTACTCACCCTTATTCTCGTGGTTTTCCACGGGTAATCAAGGCGGGAGACAGGATGGTGAAGGAGGAGCTATGATCATGGAACCTCGCTGTCATCTCTGATTGTTTTATTTTAATTATCATGACTCTTCACTTTTTATTATTTCCCTGAATGCATGTAGACGGGCACAGAGCCCGGATGTTTTCTTACGTTTTATGGATTCCAAAGATATTGGTACTTGTGGATTGTTTTAATGGTTTAAATAAATCTCACGATCAGTGTGCTTTTAGAAATGTATGTTTTGGTTGTTGAATGTTTCTGTTTTTACTTGGAATCCGAAATGTATTTTTCATAATGTCTTTTATTTTCACTACATGCATTGGGGTAAAGGCCCATTTAGAGCCCCTTTTGGGTCGGGTCTTTACACGTTCGAACTCTCTCCATAAACCGGGTGAGAACTCAACAACGCCGCAGAGTGCGACGTCTTTCTACTCAAAGCATCGGCCACTACATTGGCTTTACCCGGATGGTACAAAATCTCGCAGTCATAATCCTTTACCAACTCTAACCATCTCCTCTGCCTCATTTTCAACTCCTTCTGAGTAAACAGATACTTGAGGCTCTGGTGATCGGTAAACATCTCGAATCCGCTCACCATACGGTAATGCCTCCAAATCTTCGATTGCAAACACCACTTCGCTGCGCAACTCCATATCATGAGTCGGGTAGTTCTCGCTCATACGGCTTGGTGGCGGGAAGCGTAGGGCAATGACCTTCCGTGCTTGCATCAACACACAACCTAATCCAAACTTGGAAGCATCATCAGAGACCACGAAACCACTGTCCCCTCCGGATCGCCAACACTCTTGAAGTCAAATCAAACCGCGCTTGAGCACGCAAAGCTCTCATCACACTGCTGCCCCCAAACAAACTCGACACCCTTCCTCGTCGACGAGTGAGGGGCGAGGCTAAAGCGAAAAGTCTCTTGACGAACCGACGGTAGTAACTCGCCAAACCCAGCTACGAATCTCGGCAATCTGAAGTCGGCTTGGCCCATGAACTCACGGCCTCAATCTTCGCGGGGTCCACGGCTATACCATCTCTCGAAACCACGTGGCCTAGGAAGGCCACCGCTCCAACCAGAAATCACATTTGGAAAACTTCGCATAAAGCCGGTTTTCCCTCAAAGCCGCCAATACTCGCCTCAAATGCTCTGCATGGTCTTCTTTAGACCTCGAATAAATCGAGAATATCGTCAATGAACACGATGACGAAAGCTGTCCAAAAATGATTTGAACACCCTATCCATCATGTCCATGAACGCACTGGGGCATTGGTCAATCCAAACGACATGACCACAAACTCATAGTGACCATATCTAGACACTGAAAGCTGTCTTAGGAATGTCGGCATCCCGATCCGCAAATCGATGGTAACCGGATCTCGAGATCTATCTTGGAGAACACAGACGCTCCACGGTGATCGAACAAATCATCGATACGGGGCAACGGATACTTATTCTTCACTGTCACCTTATTAAGCTCGCGGTAATCAATACATAAGCGCATAGAACCATCCTTCTTTTTCACAAACAGAATCGGTGCTCCACACGGGACACACTCGGACGGATGAACCCTCGGTCTAACATCTCCTGCAACCGAATCTTGATTCCCTTTAACTCACTGGCGCCATGCGATCACGGAGCCTTCGAGATAGGGAGGGTCCCCTGCTCGAGCTCAATAATGAAGTCAACCTCTCTCTTTGGGGGCAACCCAGAATCTCCTCGTGAAACACATCCGCGAACTCCACACGCACGACCGGCACGATCAATCAGACAAATGAGGCGGCTCTTCCCGCACAACTTGGCTAGGTAGCCCCAAGCTCCATGAGCTACCAAACGACGAGCTTTCACACCGACACCATCGGCGGGCAAACTCCACCACTGACTCCACGAAACTTAAAGGCAATGACTGGCGGGTCTGAACACTACTTCTTTCCGGTGGCGATCAATCAACGCGTGGTTAGCAACTAACCACTCCATACCAAGAATCACATCAAAACCGCTCATAGGCGGAACTATGAGCGTAGCCACAAGCAACTCTCCTGGATATCTCGATCCGGCCATCCCTAATCTTATCTCTAGCCAACATACTAACTCCCAAGGAGTTGCAACAGAGATAACTCAAAACCTAGAGGCTCTAGTCTCAACTTAGCATGCTCAAGAAACAACACGGATACAAATGAATGTGTAGAACCAGAATCAAACAAGACAAATGCGCAGTTGATCTAAAACAAGAAGCGTGCACCGCCACACGGCATCCGTGCGCTCGGCCTCCTCCTAACGGGTCGTAGCAAACACCCGACCTATTTCCGCTTACCGGCCGAGAGGACGAAAAACGATCATATGTCCCTCTTTACCACAACGAAAACACACTGGCCCCCCGCACATCAAGCTCCAGCAGGGTCCTCCCGCAAGAAGCACAAGCGAGAACTCGCTCGGGACCGCCTCTGCGGCGAGGCCGAAAACGGATCGGGGCCCTATGCCGATCCCGGCTTTGAATCGCCCTTGGCGACGCGGCCGCCACCCCTAAACTCAAACTTCCTCTTACGCCCCACCGCACTGAACAGACGCTGAACAGAGCGGCGACAATCCGCTCAACGGATACTTCCCATTATAAATGGTGGCTAATCGCACCGCTCTAGCATAAGTGTCGTGGGCCCGAGCCCCGACATCCTGGGAAACACCTCGCCTCAATCCAGATATGAACTTCCGAATCTTCACTCGGGTGGCAATCAATCGAGGAGCAAAATATCCATACTCTCGAGAACTTGCGCTCATATTCCTCAATGGAATCGAACCTCGCTTCGTGTTCTGGAAGAGCTCCACCATCTTCTCTTGAGCCTCATCACCGATGAACTTTACCTTGAACTCACCTTGAAGAACTCCCGGTAGTGGTGGAGACCCACTGGTCTCTCGCTCAAAGTGGACTCCCACCACCATCTCGGCAGTGCCTCCCAAAGACATGAGCCGCACATCTCGGCCTCTGAATATCGGGGCACACCATGATCGGGAAGGTGTACTCCAAATGGGCAATCCATCCGGCCGCCGCTAGCGCATCACCGGTGGCATCAAACTTCTCGAGCTTCCACTTCACAAAATCCTTCACCACCTACCCAACTCCTCGGCACCCTCTGCCATATCTCGCCTATGGGGCTACTTGCTCTGACGAGCCGAGGTGCTCTTGAGCTCACAACCAATCGAGTCACCGCTCGACTGGGCTCGGGACTCTTCCCGCTGCCCAGCGCCAACAAGGCACAGGTCTCTCGCCTCTGGTCACTCAACATGCTGACCATAAAAGCCCTCATAGACTCAAGAAACTCTGCTCCAGGAGCGATCTCACGGCGCTCGATCGCCTCAACGCCCGCTCTAGGCGTAACGGAGGAGCTCTTTGCTGTGGAATGCCATCGATTGTCGGCTTAGGGCGATGTCCTGCGATGATCGAGATCCGATCCACGATACCTCGACCACGCTCTCGAACCTTCTCTCCGACGGGTGGTCGCATGTTTGGCGATCTACATCCAAACCAACAACGAATCAAAACTCACTCATCACCATTCCACAACACCAAACAAGGCATACACTAGATGATAGGTATTGTAAATTCTTAACCCTTTTCCTTTCTAAAACAATAAATCTAGGCGTACTGATGACCGCTGTGAGTCTTGATGATCATGGAAAAACGACCTACAACAAAAGGTCGGTCTCACAGAGAATCTATGACTCGAGCTCGATACCAAATCAGTAAAGACCCGACCCAAAAGGGGTTCTAAATGGCCTTTACCCCAATGCATGTATTGAAAATAGAAGACATTATGAAAAACACATTTCGATTCCAAGTAAAAACAGAAACATTCGACAACCAAAACATACATTTCTAAAAGCATACTCGATCGAGAGATTTATTTAAAACATTAAAACAATCCACAAGTACAAATATGCTGGAATCCATAAAACGTAAGAAAACATCCTAGGGCTCTGTGCCTGCCTACATGCATCGGAAATAACAAAAGTCAAGAGTCATGATAAAATAAAATAGTCGAGATGACAAGCAGGATTCCATGATCACGGCTCCTCCTTCACCATCCTGTCTCCCGCTTGATTACCCGTGGAAAAACCACGTAATAAGGGTGAGTAACGAATTACCCAAGAAGAATCCCCAACCGGGTACAATACGATATACATGATCATCTAGAAGAATGTATGCAAGCTATGAGTACAAACATAGAGCGGAGCACATAGCTTAAGTCCACACTTGGACCTCGGATGCCAACTCGTGGTCTTAGTCCGGAAAATACCACAACACACTAAACGCGCTATACACGGGAACAAGTCCCGGCCTCGGCTGTCTACCGACGATCACGAAAGGTGCACTAGCTCAAGATCCCGAGGAGCTCTCCTGGTCGGCGCTGTAAATGAGCGTAAGGATGCACCGCGTGCTTCTACAGACTATGGGGGTGTCGGGTCTAGTGGCAAGCCGCCCATATCCGGATACCACGCCTAACTAAATCTCTCGGATCGGTGTCACCGACATAGGGTGTGAGACTCGACACGTGAACTATGTCACTGTACCACCGCACTTTGAGGCTAAGGAACGGGTCATGGTAGGCTTACACCGTGAAGCCGCCCTTACCTTAACAGTGGCAATCAAGGGCTCTTTGCCGAACACGCCGAGGACGCGTCGGCCGCCGGGACTAGGCATTGCCAAGTCATCATCCCGACCGTTGGGGCATCGCTTAGACTACCACCCTCACCCAAGATTGCGGGGCCTCTGGGTTGGGATAGCTAATCCTCACGGGGTCCAAGGACGGAGAACTGCTCGAACGTCCTTGCCATAGATGCAAGATACTTTATGCATCGGGCCCGATGATGCTATCTACCCGAATTCTAAACCTTAACAATAATAACGATTCAATCAATGCGGTCCAATACGTGCTCATCGGTACAAAGAACCTAGCATGATACTACGAAGCAAGAACAGATATCGAACAAGCTAGAATAGAACAACCTAGCATGGGCTAACATGAGAAACAATACAAGAGTTCATGCCAATCAGAAATTGAATGAGCACCTAGGGCTAAACATGCTAGTAATCATACACAGGCATACAAAACAACAATCACAAATATACCGCAGGTCCACACAACCCCTGTAAGAAATCCTTACCTTGGTCGGAAGACTTCTACACACAAATCCTAAGTCTGCGGAACAATCCCGAGCTAGCGATCGGGAACCTAGCATACCAACAATAATCGGCATCTAAAATGTCTAAACAACAATAGAACAGCAAGCTCGGCTCGGGAACTCACGCGGCACGACGACACGAGCTTGGGGCTGCAAGCTGGCACGGCAGGCACGGCAGGTGGCTGCGCTGGCCGTACTACCGCACAAAGACGGCAGGACGCCGCGCTGCCGGCTGGCTGCACGCACGCGCACGGATGCACGCAGGACGAGGATGGCGCGCGCGCGCGGCGAGCGTCGGGCGAAGGCGCGCGGCGCGCGGCGTGCGATCTGCGACACGGCGAGCTTCGCGGGCAGGACGCGCACGCGGGCAAACGCGTCTTGGCGTCTTGGCGAGCGACGAGCGGACGCTGGGCGGCGCGCGGCGAGGGCCTCTGGCGTGCCAGCGATCGACGGCGGGGCGAGCGAACGACGATCTCAGGTTCTTCTTGGCGCGATCGGGCGTCGAGCGATCGGCGCGAGGACGAACGACGATCTGAAATTTGCTGCTTTGGCGCGATCCGGCGTCGCGAGCGATCGGCGAGGACGAACGGCAAGGTCGCTAGGCGGATCTCGCGTCGGCGGCAGGGTCGCCGGCAGAGATCTGGGCGAGCCGACGGCGATGATGGTCGCTTCTCTCCTCGGCCGGGTCGCAACCAACACAAACACACACACACCCTACATCTTACCTTCGGCCAAAGATCAAAAACCAAATGAGGAGATGAAGAGGATGAAGACTTACCGGAATGATGATGATCGAACCCAAGGAGATGCAAGGGAAGAAGAATCGGCAAGGGCTATGGAGAGGAGAGCTTGTGCGGCCAAGAGGAGTTTTGGAGAAGAAGATGGAATAAACCTAATTCTATTTCATTTAACCAAATGCACCAAAACTCCAAAATCCAAGGTTAACTAAGATGTGATGCGAGAAAGAACAACAAGAGCACCTAATGGCTCAATTGGCACACATCTCTACAAGCTTCCCAGAGACCCGGTTCAAACCCCACTGCAAAGACAAATTCCTTTATTTTTACTTTTGCATCAAACCTTGCTCAAACCAAACCTCAAACCCCTCCAAAACCTACATAAAACCATCCAATAATTTTAGTAATCGAAAAGGCACAAACGACCACGACGGCCCGACCAAATTACCAAATTACCCTAGGGCATACCGGAAGACCGGAAGAAAAACTCGGGTCGTTACACCGCCCATCGCCTCCCCGGCACGCTCGGTAGACAAACACGCCGCCGCGCACCGAGCGCCTTGCGCCCACCCAGCGCCGTCCGTCGCGCACCCGCGCGCCCAAAGATCGCTCCGACGGACCGCACCCATGCGAGATCAAGCGTCCCAGCCAGCACCACCGTGTGCCGCCCGTCCGTCGTGCTCGGCGCCGCTGCCGCGCCGCTCCATCGAGCCCGCTTCGCCGCACCGATTCTCGTCGCGCGCGCGACGCCACGCTTCGGCACCAGCTTCCCGTCTGCGTCAAGGCGCACGAGGCAAAGACGCTGATCGTCTGCCGCGGCCATCTTCGCCGAGGGCCACGCGCTTGCTCTTGCACTCGCGCGCGCGCGCATCAGCCTACTCAACACCCCACAGCCAGAGCTAGTACTGTAAAGACCCGACCTAAAAGGGGCTCTAAATAGGCCTTTACCCCAATGCATACATTCAAAGGAAAGGATAATATGCAAATAAGTTTTTAGATTCCCAATTAAAACAAAACAATCAAGGTTCAATCAGAATCAATATAGTTTGTCAAACTGCTTCAAGGCAAATACATTTCCAAAACGTACACTCGATCGTAGATTTATTAAAACATTTGAAACATCCTCAAATTCAATAAAGCGGGAATCCACAAAATCATTCGAAAAAACATCCTAGGGCTCGTGTGCCTTCTACATGCATTCAGGGAAAAATGAAAGACAAGAGTCATAGAAATAAAAAGTCGAGACGACAAAGACGCTCCCATGATCATAGCTCCTCCTTCACCATTTTGCCTCGCGCCATGGTTACCCGAAAGATAAGTAAGGGTGAGTAATGAATTACTCAAGAAGAATCCCCGATCGGGGTACAATACGATGCACATGGTCATCTAGATGAGTGTATGCAAGCCGTGAACATAAACACATAATAGAGCACATAGCTTAAGTCCACACTTGGACCTCGGATGCCAACTCGTGGTCTTAGTCCGAATAATCCACACCACACAATACGCCCTATACGAGAACCAAGTCTCGCCCTCGGCTGTCTATTGTCGATCTGAAAGGTACACTAGCTCAAGATCCCGAGGAGCTCTCCGGTCGGGCGCCAGAATGAGCGTAAGCATGCACCGCGTGCTCTGCAGCACTATGGGGTGCCGGGTCTAGTGGCAAGCCGCCCATGTCCATCCACCACGCCTAACTAAATCTCGGATCGGTGTCACCGACATAGGGGTGTGAGACTCGGACACGTGAACTATGTCACCTGAACCACCGCACTGAGGCTCGTGAACCGGCCGTGGTAGGCTTACACCGAAGCGGTCCTTGCCCTAACAGTGGCAATCAAGGGCTACGGCCGAACACGCCGAGGACGTGCCGATCGCTTCGGGGGCGAGGCAATGCCAAGTCATCATCCCGACCGTTGGGGCATTTAACGATCGCCACCTCACCCAAGATTGCGGGGCCTACCGGTCGGGTTAGCTAAACCCTTACGGGTCCAGTGGACGGAGAATCGTCTCGGCGCCCCGCCATGGATGCAAGATACTTTATGCATCAGGCCCGGATGATGCTACCTACCTACACTTTAACCTATCATATCAATAACATACAATCCAATACAATCCAAAACGTGCTCAACAGATACAACGAACCTAGCATGGTACTACGAAGCAAGAATGATATGAGCATGCTAGAACGGAACAACCTAGCATGGGCTAACATGAGAGAACAACATACGAAGTCATGCTAGTCGTGAATTCGAACAGAGCACCTAAACTATACATGCTGATAATCACAAACAAACATACAAACAACAATCACATAGAACATCGCAGGTCCACACAACTCCGTAAGAAATCCTTACCGCCGGGGAGGCAACTACACACAAAATCCTAAGCTGCGCGATCGAACCCGAGCTAGCTACCGAGAACCTAACAAAAACAATGATAATCACACTCTAAAGGCTTAAATATAATAAAATAAATAGGGCTCGGCTCGGGAGCAACTCACGCGATGCGGCTGACACGCGGACGGGCAGGCAGCACGGTGGGGCTGCTGCTTGGGCGCGGATGGGCGCGATGGGCGGCAAATGGGCGCACACCGGCGCTGGATGGCGGCAAATGGGCGACACTGGCGCTGCGCTGCGCGCACGGACAGGCGCTGGGCGCGGATGGCGCGCTAGGCGCGACGACGCTACTGACGGCACGCGACGCGACGGCACGCAGCGCGCAGACGCAGAGGGCGCGCGCGCGCGCGACGCGGACGACGGCGCTCGGCTGCGATGCGGACGCGAGCTCGGCCGGCGATGGCGAGGCGCTGGCGCGCGCGCGGCGAACGGTGCGATCGGCGGGCGGCCGCGCGCGACGGACGCTGGCTGGTCTTCGCGCGCTGCGACGCTCTGGCTGGCGGCCGCGACGGCACTGGCGCTGGCTGCGTCTGCTTTGGCGCTGGCGTCTCGGCGCGCTGCTTTGGCGCTGGCCGCTGGTGCGATTGGCTGGGCTGCTCGACCGCTGCTCGCTTGTGGCCGCTTGGCTGGCCGGAACGGCGCTCGAAGCCGCAAGGGAAGAAAATCACGGCAAGGGGCTTGGGAGAGAAGAGGGTTGGGCGGCCATGGAGTTTTGGGGGAGAAAACACAAAACCTAATTTCTTTTCATTTAACCAAATGCACAAAACTCCAAAGATCCAAGGGTAACTAAGATATGACGCGGAAAGAGTAACAAGAGCTCTCCATAGCTCAACTGGCACGCCTCCTCACAGGCTTTCCCGGGAGACCCGGTTCGAATCCCAACTGCAACATAAATTTCCTATATTTTTACTTTTGCATCTATCCATGCTCAAACCCATCCACAAAGCCTCAAAAACTTACATAATACCATCCAATAATTTTAGCAACGAAAAAGATATAAACGGCCTCACGACGGCCCGACCAAATTACCAAAATACCCCGGGGCATACCTCAAGACCGGGATGAAAACTCGGGCCGTTACAATATTCCCTCCTTTTTATGACTTTCGTCCTCGAAAGTCCTTAAGACTCAAACAAAGACAGATACTGCAATCTCTCCCGCCTTCTTCCCGCTCACAAGCGCCTCCTCTGAACTCGACTCCTCCACCGAACTTTCACCAAACGGATCCCACGATTATGCAACGCCTACGTCTCAAAGACCAGAATACTCACAGGCTTCCCTTGAAGTTCAAACCTCAATCACCGCAAAGGCTCAAAGTCCACAATGAACAATGGGTCCGGCACATGCGCCCCAACATCGATACATATATAAAAAAAAAAACAACAAATACAACAAACAAACAAACTCAACCCTACAACAAATCAAGCAAAACAACCGAACCTTCCAGATTCCAAAACTAAACGGCCTACTCTTACTTCACAAAAGACCAACAAACCTCAAACCTTGACTACAACCTTAACGAGATACAAACGAACCACCAATCAAGCGATCGATCCAAAAGACAAACTTCTCCCACTAGAACACGACCACAACACTTAAGCAACCATCTTAAGGAGAAAATCGCCGTGCAAGGAACATCCAACATTCCTCTCAAGGAAAACTCGGGAAGCAAGGACTAAACCATCACGCAGCCTATCTCTGCGACACAACACCTTGAGGAAAACAAATCAACAACTTACCAACCAATGCCACGGCACCTCTGTGCCAACTCACTCAAACGCGCTCTACTAACGCCAACCGGGAACTCACAACAACTAGGAACAAAGCCCGAGAAGGGCTTGCTCAGAGAACTCAACCCAAACTTATAACGAGCAACGCCGCCTCCAAGCTACTACTCAACTCTTAAAATTCAACCGGCTACTCAAAGGACTTCCCTTTAAGCCTAAGCCTAACTCATCTTCCAACCGTAAGCTCCACTCCCAAAACCTCACAAGGAAAACGGATAACGACAACCTCAAAGCTTACGGATCCTGGGCCACACGAATCCGCAAGACTACCTCGCAAGCTATCACTCGAGGTCGGCATCCAATGAGCAACTCAACCACCACAGAGGCTAGAGGGAAAGGAAATCTTCAATCCCCAAAGAACCAACAACTTGCCAGAACAACTCAACTCTTCTCGGTGGCCTCCGCCCTTGCGGGAACAAACAACTCTTGCTTGCTAACAACACAAAGCGGGGACCCTCTCATTTGGGCTGACATCACGCGCTACTCGATCGACTACACAACTCGGGAGCTAAGCCGACTCCCGCCAAACGGGAAACGACTTCCCAAAAAGCAAACTCCGTAAGGGCAAATGAACTCCACACACGCTCTCGCCGACTTGCTCAAACCCAAGGCAACAAGAACCAACTCTCTTGGAAGCAACACCCAAGAGAAAACTCAACCAATCGGACCACCAAACCAAACAAACAAAGCACTTGCTCAATCACGAGGAGGGGTCAACTCCCAAAACTTACTGACTAGGAACAAGGCCTCAGGGCAACGCCCTCCAGCTAGAACCGAACTAGCTCTCGAAACAACAAACGAACCAAATCTTGGCCAAACACTCACAAGAGGCAGAACAACCTTTATCGCACCTCTAGAACACCATCCAAGAATCCGCTTAATCGACAAACGACTACTTCCAAGCAGCCAACAAACTTTTCCTTCAAGCTAG
Organism: Sicyos edulis; assembly: GCA_036507275.1. NCBI lineage: Eukaryota > Viridiplantae > Streptophyta > Magnoliopsida > Cucurbitales > Cucurbitaceae > Sicyos > Sicyos edulis. The sequence continues at coordinate 102,653 of JAYKKH010000046.1, read as the reverse complement.
CGCTTCCACCATTAACTTCAAGACCAAGGGAGTAACTCGACAACTCCCCAAGGAAACGGCTCTTACAAGCGGACAACCAACGGACGAGAGAACTCCACATACGCTCACTTTGTCTTGCTCCACCAGAGCAACAACATCTAATCTCACGGCGTAATAAGGGTCCATCTCGATCAACCTCCAAATGCCAAACGGGGCAACTCAACATCCTGGAAACATGAAAAACAACCAACATGGTACAAACCACTCGATCCCACGAGCAAAACTAAACTCTAACAACTCCATTCCACACCTTGGTCAACACCAAGCATCAACTTGCCACCACACCGAAAAACCACTCCGACTTTACTCCAAACAAACACTAGCTTGCTAGTCTACCAAGATCTGCTAGCAACTCCACCGAGGCTACAAACTACACGCCTCCAGCTAGCCAATCAAAACTCACTAGCTGGGCTCGACCGAGCTCGAGAGGCTCTCCACAACCTAGGGTTCTTCGGCAACCCTCGACACACACACTGCCGACATACGATCTAACAGACAACTGCCTGAACAAACAACTCCAATTTCCAGCATCCCAACCATGCTGGCCAACTCCAACTCCTTGGGAACCTAGAGGACTCGAAACGCTACAGAATGCGTCATCCTCCTACTCAAAACATCGGCCACAACATAACTTCTACCCAAGGAAGGATTCGAACAACTCTCTTAGCCATGACGATCAGAAACCACGCGGCTTAGCTACCACCGCTCTTGTTCGGTTTCCAACTAAACTCCAACCAACGATCAACAAGAAGATCCGCCAACCAAGCTTAGGCCTAACTTAACAAATCTTGCCTAAGCAACAACTTGATACCACGAGCACGGTATCCTTACCACCTCAACCAAAGCCTTACAACAACCACCTGGAGTCCAACTTCTCAAGGAACTGAGCACGAGATCTCCAAAGCAAACCCTACATGGATCTGAAACTCTCGCCACTAAACGAACCACACAAAACACACTTGTGTGCACAACTCCCAACCTTCCTTTAGAGATCCAAGACTAACAAGCGCTTTTCCACAAAGCAACGATAACTCCCGGCAAATGATACAAACAATCCAAGGAACACCAAAAGTTCCATCTCTACACGATACTGGCCCGAGGAGGCAACCTTGCTCTACCAAAGCATAATCATGCCAAACCAAACTTACTTTGTACCAAGCCTCTACCAAGGGTGCTTACCCCTAAGGCATCCAAAACCTCTCGCAAGGTATCTGCTCATCTTGCCTCAAAAGCATCCAACTCGCCTCATAAGCATCCAACTCATCTCGAGAGCATCCAACTCATCTCACGGGCATCCAACTCATGGTTCCCCTCTATTTGGACCGAACTCGCATCTACAATGCTCACTCAACTCAGGTTTAGGCACCCGAAGGTAGTGGACCGCACTACCAACCACAAAGATCTCTTGGCCTTAGCACTAGCGTGAGACTCACACGCACTAACACTTGCCAGCCGCCAACCTCGTTGACTTACTCGACCCCCAAGAACACCGGGAAGAGGCTCCAGCTCCTCTCGAACATCCTTTCACTTGTGGTCCTTCAACTACCACCGAACTAGCCCTCTTGCACGACCTAAACAAGTGCATTTTTCATAAATGGATCCAATGGCAAAAGAAGTGTGTTGAACTCTGACGACGGCATAGAACCATCTGCTATGCCAAGCCAAACTCAAGCTCGAACTGGACTTAGTGCCAAAGTGGCACACCAACCAATGCACCTCAAGTGCTACTACTACCAAATCAACATCCGAGGAAGCGGGTCATTAAACAACAACGAGGCTCGCAAGGGGGCAAAGATGACCCTTCATCCGCCTCAAGCCACTAACACGGCAACTTGCCAAACAATCGGGCGATCGTGGAGACTCGCTGACCACCTCTCACAAGGGATTTCCACCACCATCCGATGAACCAAATAAAGACAGAACGCACACACTCGGCCTTTGAACAAAGAGGCATCCCACACACGGATGCTAAACTCAAACTCGCCAACTACTTTACTACTATCGTGAGGGACTTACTAAAACATCGAGCTCTACAGGCATCCATTTGCCAACTCCGGGGCGTCTCCAACAACGCCAACAAACTCATCTAAATAAACTCACTGATCATGCCCTCCCGGGAACCTCCGGGGCTACAAGAGCTACTGGGGAAAAAATGCTGAAACAAACTCACATCACCGGGCTATCTGTGCCCGGGACTCCTCACTACGCGCTACAAATCGCGCACAGTCTCCGCTCTCTCGATAGCTAAAGACACGCCATCAAATCTCTCATGGCCGAGCACACTCTGCACAAGGAGTCTCACTCGAGGCGCCGCTAGCCTCTACCCCCTCCTCTAGGCAACTCAATCGCCGGGCCAAATCGCATGCGGGCCTAACAACCACGGACGCGCCTCAACATCAACACGATCCGTCCAACTCCTCGGTCGGACATGCCAAGCGCCCTCTCCTCCTGCAGGTGCGATCAACATATCTTGGCGATCTGCACGAAGCACCACCACCCTCTCACTAGGGAAAAGCGAAGAATCGGGCCACAAATGGCCAACGGAGTCTAAGCTCGCCTCCCTCTAGAACGATGTCCCGTGGCATCCGGATCTATCTGGATACCTCAACAAGCCGCTAAACAAACCGCTGCGATCGCGAAAGTTGGCATGATGGCTCACTAAGCCCAAACCAACAACGAGTCGACCCTCGCTTCGTCTCCGCTCCACAACACTACACAAGGCATACACTAGATGAAAGGTATTGTAAATTCTTAACCCTTTTCTAAAACAGAAAACTTAGGCGTACTGATGATGACCCGCTTGAGTGCTTGGTGATCATGGGAAAGACGACCTACAACAAAAGGTCGGGCCTACAAAGTCTATGACTCTGAGCTCGATACCAATCAGAAGAGACCAGACCCAAAAGGGGCTCTAAATAGGCCTTTACCCCAATGCATACATTCAAAGGAAAGGATAATATGCAAATAAGTTTTTAGATTCCCAATTAAAACAAAACAATCAAGGTTCAATCAGAAATCAATATAGTTTGTGAAACTGTTTCAAGGCAAATACATTTCCAAAACGTACACTCGATCGTCAGAGATTTATTAAAACATTTGAAACATCCTCAAATTCAATAAAGCGGAATCCACAAAATCATTCGAAAAACATCCTAGGGCTCGTGTGCGCTACATGCATTCAGGGGAAAATGAAAGACAAGAGTCATAGAAATAAAAAGTCGAGACGACAAAGACGCTCCCATGATCATAGCTCCTCCTTCACCATCCCGCCTCGCGCCATGGTTACTCGAAAGATAAGTAAGGGTGAGTAACGAATTACTCAAGAAGAATCCCCGATCGGGTACAATACGATGCACATGGTCATCTAGATGAGTGTATGCAAGCTGTGAACATAAACACATAATAGAGCACATAGCTTAAGTCCACACTTGGACCTCGGATGCCAACTCGTGGTCTTAGTCCGGAATAATCCACACCACACAATACGCCCTATACGAGAACCAAGTCTCGGCCTCACTGTCTATTGTCGATCACGAAAGGTACACTAGCTCAAGATCCCGAGGAGCTCTCCTGGCCGGCGTTGTAATGAGCGTAAGCATGCACCGCGTGCTACCGCAGAACTATGGGGGTGCCGGGTCTAGTGGCAAGCTTGCCCATGTCCAGATCCACCACGCCTAACTAAATCTCTCGGATCGGTGTCACCGACATAGGGGTGTGAGACACGACACGTGAACTATGTCACCTGAACCACCGCACCGAGGCTAAGGAACCGGGCGTGGTAGGCTTACACCAGAAGCGGTCCTTGCCCTAACAGTGGCAATCAAGGGCTACGCCGAACACGCCGAGGACGTGCCGATCGTCGAGGGCGAGGCAATGCCAAGTCATCATCCCGACCGCTGGGGCATTTAACACCGCCCACCCTCACCCAAGATTGCGGGGGCCTACCGGTCGGGTTAGCTAAACCCTTACGGGGTCGGGGGCGGAGAATCGTCTCGACGTCCCCGCCATGGATGCAAGATACTTTATGCATCGGGCCCGATGATGCTACCTACCTACACTTTAACCTATCATATCAATAACATACAATCCAATACAATCCAAAACGTGCTCAACAAATACAACGAACCTAGCATGGTACTACGAAGCAAGAATAGATATGAGCATGCTAGAACGGAACAACCTAGCATGGGCTAACATGAGAGAACAACATACGAAGTCATGCTAGTCGAATTCGTAACGAGCACCTAAACTATACATGCCGATAATCACAAACAAACATACAAACAACAATCACATAGAACATCGCAGGTCCACACAACTCCTGTAAAGAAATCCTTACAGCCGGAGGCAACTACACACAAAATCCTAAGCTGCGATCGAACCCGAGCTAGCTACGAGAACCTAACAAAAACAATGATAATCACACTCTAAAGGCTTAAATATTATAAAATAAATAGGGCTCGGCTCGAGCAACTCACGCGAGCGGCTAGCCTGTGACACGCGGACGGGCAGCAAAGACGGTGGCTTCTTCTTTGGCGCGGATGGGCGCTGATGGCGGCAAATGGGCGCACACCGGGCGCTGATGGCGGCAAATGGGCGCACATCGGCGCTGCTGCCATACGCACGGACAAAGCGCTGGGCGCGGATGGCGCGCTAGGCGCGCGACGCTGCTGGGACGGCACGCGGACGCACGCGGCAGACGCAGAGGGCGCGCGCGCGAGACGCGACGACGGGCGCTTCGGGCTGCGATGCGGACGCGAGCTCGGCCGGGCGGCGATGGCGCGGCGCTGGCGCGCGCGCGAACGGTGCGATCACGGGCGGCCGCGACGCGACGGACGCGCGATCGGGTGCTTCGCGACGCCTCTCGCTGGCGGCCGCGACGGCTCGGGCGCTGGCTGCGCTCTCTTGGGCGCTGGCGTCTGGGCGCTCTGCTGCTTTGGCGCTGAAATTTCGCTGGTGCGATCTGGGTTGGGCTGCTGACCGGCCGCTCACTGGTCGCGCTGGTGGCCGAACAGCGCTTCGGGCCGCAAGGGAAGAAAATCACGGCAAGGGGCTTGGGAGAGAAGAGGGTTGGGCGGCCATGGAGTTTTGGGGAGAAAACACAAAACCTAATTTCTTTTCATTTAACCAAATGCACAAAACTCCAAAGATCCAAGGGTAACTAAGATATGACGCGGAAAGAGTAACAAGAGCTCTCCATAGCTCAACCGCACGCCTCCTCACAGCTTTCCTGAGACCCGGTTCGAATCCCAACTGCAACATAAATTTCCTATATTTTTACTTTTGCATCTATCCATGCTCAAACCCATCCACAAAGCCTCAAAACTTACATAATACCATCCAATAATTTTAGCAATCGAAAAAAGATATAAACGGCCTCGACGGCCCGACCACCAAATTACCAAAATACCCCAGGCATACCTCGAAGACCGGGATGAAAACTGGGCCGTTATAAAGAGCCTTTCAGCCATTGATCGCGCAGCAGAAATGCCGCTCAAGCACGCTCGCTCAAGACGCTGCCTTTGTCCACTTTCGGTGCCTTCTCGGTTGGTGAATTCCCGAGGATGAACCTTTGGACTTTATGATCTTTTTAGCTGCTGTTGGTTAATTAGGTTGATTTTATTACTTGCTTAGGTTGTCGGGTTCGCTTAGAAGCTCGAGAGTCATCCGTTGATCGTTGGTTCTATTCACTTCCAGGTAAGGATTTCTTACCGGGGTTGTGTGGACCCTGCGAATACTTGATAGCATGCCATGTGTTGTGTTTGTATGGAATTTCTAGTCGATAGGTTGCTTGCTCTTTCTTGTTTCCAGATGATTTTTGTGCTTGAGATTCCTGATATATCCTGTTAGTTTCATGCTAGGAGTTAAATTGTCTCGGCATAACCGTGACCTTGTTATCCTGTTAGTGCCATGCTAGGAATTGGCGGATGATGTATAGTGTAAGAGATTGTAGGGGTAACTAGTGCGTCCCGCTCGGGGAAGGCCCCGATGGACATCCGGAGGTGTAAGACCCTGATGGGCATCCTAGGTGTATAAGTCCCCGATGGGCATCACTGAGTTGGAGGTGTAAGACCCCGATGGGCATCCTAGGTGTATAAGTCCCCGATGGGCATCACTGAGTTGGAGGTGTAAGACCCCGATGGGCATCCTAGGTGTATAAGTCCCCGATGGGCATCACTGAGTTGGAGGTGTAAGACCCCGATGGGCATCCTAGGTGTACAAGTCCCCGATGGGCATCACTGAGTTGGAGGTGTAAGACCCCGATGGGTATCCTAGGTGTATAAGTCCCCGATGGGCATCACTAAGTTGGAGGTGTAAGACCCTGATGGGCATCGTAGGTGTATAAGTCCCCGATGGGCAACACTGAGTCCTAGGTTGTGTAAGGCTCGAAGGACACCCAGGTGTGGAACCTAGGGTAGTTGGTAGTTGTAAGCCTCGAATAGGCAAGCCCCAAGAGTGACGTTCTGTTGACCCATCTGTTTTCTCTGAGTCATTGCATGGTTGCATGTCCGTGTGCTAAATGATATGTTTTCGTATTGTACCCCGGTTGGGGATTCTTATTGAGTAACTCGTTGCTCACCCTTATTTTCTGTGGTTTTCCACCAGGTAACTTGGGACAAAGGCAGGATGGCTAGGAGGAGGCGGCTGGATGATCATGGATAGCTGACTCTGGGATGCATGTTCTTTTATTGTTTTCTTTATGATTTAGCATGTAGTGGGACTTGAGTCCCTAGGGAAACACTCAAACTATTTTATGGTTCTCGTACCGTACTCTTGTTTGTTTTTAAGAAAAGCAATCGATCACCAAATTACTCTTGATTTTTTTACATTGGCTTTTGTGGTTTGTTTAAAGTTCTGTTGATTGCAAAAGTTTTAAATTAGTACGTTGGATGGTGTTTTACATTCCTAGACATGCATGCTAAGTAAGGATCTAGGTTAGACACCGCTTCTTTTGGGTCGGGTGCTTACGATTGTATTGGATTGTATGTTATTGATACGATAGGTTAGAGTGTAGGTAGGTAGCATCATCCGGGCCCGAATGCATAAAGTATCTTGCATCCATGGCGGGGGCGTGCGAGGTAGTACTCGTCCCCCGACCCCGTTAGGGTTTAGCTAACCCGACCAGTAGGCCCCGCAATCTTGGGTGAGGGTGGCATCATTAAATTCCCCAACGGTCGAGATGATGACTTGGCATTGCCTCGCCCCCGGCGATCGGCACGTCCTCGGCGTGTTCGGCCGTAGCCCTTGATTGCCACCGTTAGGGCAAGGACGGGTTCTGGTGTAAGCCTACCACGACCGATTCCTTAGCCTCGTGTGCGGTGGTTCAGCCGACATAGTTCACGTGTCCATGTCTCACACCCCTATGTCGCTGACACCGATCCGTAGATTTAGTTAGGCATGGTGATCGGACACAGGCGACTTTGCCACTAGACCCGACACCCCCCAGAGTCTGCAGTAGCATGCGGTGCGCGCTACGCTCATTACAGCGCCGACCGGAGAGCTCCTCGGGATCTTAAGCTAGTGCACCTTTCGTATCGACAGTAGACAGGCTGAGGCCGAGACTTGTTTCTCATATAGGGCGTATTGTGTGGTGGAATTTCCGGACTAAGACCCTGAGTTGGCATCCGAGGTTTGTAAGTGGATTTAAGCTGTGTGCTCTATTCTGTGTTTATATTCATAGCTTGCATATCTTTCGGCTAGATGACCATGTATATCGTATTGTACCCCAGTTAGGGATTCTGACTGAGTAATTCGTTACTCACCCTTATTTTGTGGTTTTTCCACAGGTAACCAAGGTGCGAGACAGGATGGCTGAAGGAGGAGCTGTGATCATGGGAACCTGCTGTTGTCTGTGATTTTTATATTATGACTCTTTGCCTTTTTTTATTTCCCCTGAATGCATGTAGTCGGGCACGGAGCCCTAGGATGTTTTCTCAATGTTTTTGTGCATTCCAGCATTGTTGTATCTGAGAAGGTTTTGAATGATTTTAATAAATCTCTGATCAGAGTAAACTTTTGGAAATGTATTTGTCTTGAAACAGGTGCTTGGAGACAGGGACAGGTTTCAGTAAACTGTATTGATTTCTGATTGAATGCTGAATGTTTTAATTTTAATTGGAATCCGAAATCATATTTCTATATTGCCTTTACTTTGAATGCATGCATTGGGGTAAAGGCCCATTTAGAGCCCCTTTTGGGTCGGGTCTTTACAGTTGGTATCAGAGCTCAGAGTCATAGATTCTGTAGACTGACCTTTTGTTGTAGGTCGTTTTCCCATGATCACCAAAGACTCGAAGCCACATCAGTGCGCCTAAGTTTACTATTTTTAGAAAAGGGTTAAGAATTTACAATACTTTTCATCTAGTGTATGCCTTGTGTAGTGTTGTGGAGCGGAGACGAGCAGGTTCTGACTCGTTGTTGGTTTGGGTTTAGAGCGCCATCATGCCAACTTCTCGCAGTGTGAGCTGTATGTTGTGGTTTGTTGAGATATCCAGATAGATTCGGATACCGCTGGGACATCGTTCCGGATTGAGGCAGAGGTTAGACTCTCGTAGGCCACGTGTGGCCCTGTTGTTGGTTTTCCCCTAGTGAGAGGGTGGAGGTGATTTGCCCTGGAGTACCACTCCAGGAGAGGAGTTAGCTATGGCTTTGCTTATGTGGATGCTTGTGGAGCAGGTCTCCGTGTGGACTAGCCTGGGTAGCTCAAGTGTTGATTTTGAGCCTTAGCAGATTGTTTGATTGCCCAGTGAGTAGCTGTAGAGTTGGTAGCCTTCGAGGAGGTTGATGAGGCATCTTTGTTCTCTTGTAAAGTGTTGTTGTTTTGCAGCCAGTAAGTCGGAACCCTGTGGTTAAGGGTGCAGCGAGCAGTGTACCCATCGGACGTGATCCGTTGGTGGTTTTCCCAGTTGTCTGGTAGAGTTGAGTACTCTTCTTATGGTGAGCTCCTAGAGTAGGGCCAGCTGCTGCATGTTGAGAGATCTGGCCAGAGTTTTGTTGAGCATCATGTGGAGATGCAAGAGTAGGTCGTGAGCCTTCAGTTTGATTAGATGCCATAGTCTGGTTGTTTGAGTTTTGAGCCCTTGTATGCCTAGCCATAGTTTTTGTCACTTGAGGTTGTGACCTTGCGGGCCCCATTTATAGTAAGATGTGGATTTGGTAGTAGTGGCACTTGAGGTGCATTGGTTGGTGTGCCAATTTGGCACTAAGTCTGGATCAGTCCTGAGTTTGGCATGGGTATAGCAGATGGTTCTATGACCCGTCTGGAGTTCAGCACACTTCTTTAGCCGTTGGATCCATTTAGGGCAGTTGCACCTGTTTAGGTCATGCAAGAGGGCTAGTTCAGTGGTAGTCGAAGGACTACAAGTGAAAGGATGTTCGAGAGGAGCTGGATGCCTATGAGGCGAGTTGGATGCCTATGAGATGAGGAGGATGCCTTATGAGAGGAGTTGGACCCCTTATGTGTAAGCACACTTGGTAGAGACTTGGTATAAAGTAAGTTCGGTTTGGCATTGTTATGCTTTAGTAGAGCAAGGTTGCCGCAGCCTCGAGTATCGTGTGGAGATGGAACTTTTGGTGTTCCTTTGGTTGATTGTATCTCTGCCAGAAGTTAGTGTTGCCTTTTGGAAAGCACCTGTTAGTCTTGGATCTCTGAAGGAAGGTTGAGAGTTGTGAACACAAGTGTGTTTTGCGTAATTCATTCTGGTGGCGAGAGTTTCTGTAACGGCCCAGGTTTTCATCCCGGTCTTCCAGGTATGCCCAAGGGGTATTTTGGTAATTTGGTCGGGCCGTCAGGGCCGTTTATGTCTTTTCTAGTTGCTAAAAATATTGGATGAATTTATGTAGGTTTGTGAGGCTTTGTGGAAGGGTTGAGCAAGGTTTGATGCAAAAGTAAAAATAAAGGAATTTGTGTTGCAAATTGGGTTTTGAACCCGGTCTCCGTGAAAGCTTGTGGGGATGCGTGCAGTTGAGCTATTGAGAGCTCTTGTTGCTCCTTCCGGTCATTTTATGGTTAGCCTTGGATTTTGGAGTTTTGTTGTATTTGGTTAAAAGAGAAAGGAAGCTAGGTTTGCATTTCTTCTCCAACACCAAATTTCCCCCACCCAGCAGATCCGCCCGACACCAAAGAGATCCACCGCCGCCCAACCGCCAAGCAAAGACGCCTAACCCGCACTGAAACGGCTGTCGCCGCACCGCTTTGCCGCCTCGGACGCCCTCGACCAAGCCATTTGCACCAGATCCGGCCGAGGATCGCAGACGCTCGTCGCGACGCCCAGTCCGTCGCCCAGATCTGTCGCCGTCGCACCACCTTGTCGCGACGCCAGTCGCGGCCGAGGAAGCCATCGCCCGATCGCACTAAGTGAGCCTCGCGCGCGCCAAGCCGGCCCGTCGAATCGCTCCGAGCAAAGACGCCTGGCGGCGCCGGTCACCATGCTCGCCGTCGCACCAAAGAAACCGCCAGATCCGCCCATCGCGACGCCCGAGCTCTCGCGCAGCCCGCCGTCGCACGATTTGCGCGCAGCAGCAGCGAGACGCCTGTGTCCGCGCGCCTTTTCTCTGAGCCGCTTCGCCGCGCCCGAGACGCTTCTGCGTGCTCCGCCTGCTTCGCCCAGCGCCCGCGCGCTTTTCTGCCCGTCACCGTGCTCCAGCCACAGTCCGCACATACAGCAGCACGCGCCAGCGCCCGCCAGCGCCACCAGCCACCACACCACCGCACTTCGCGACTTCACTTCCGTGTCGTCGTGCCGCAGTGAGTGCCCCGAGCCGAGCCTCTTTGTTTTATTATATTTTTAGGGCTATGATTGTGATTTCTATTGTGTTTGTTAGGTTCTCGTTAGCTAGCTCTCGGGATCGATCGCAGCTTAGGATTTTGTGTGTAGTTGCCTCCGTGCCGTGTGGGATTTCTTACCGGAGTTGTGTGGACCTGCGATGTTCTATGTGATTGATGTTGTATGTTTGTTTGTGATTATCGGCATGTATAGTTTAGGTGCTCGCTCAATTCCTCGATCGCATGACTTCGTATGTTGTTCTTTCATGTTAGTCCATGCTAGGTTGTTCCGCTTACGCATGCTCATATTCATTCTTGTTCTGTAGTACCATGCTAGGTCTGCTTTGTATTCTTTCGAGCACGTATTGGATTGTTTGTTTGATTGTTAAGGCGTGTTAGAATTCGGGTAGATAGCATCATCCGGGCCCGATGCATAAAGTATCTTGCATCTATGGCAAGGACGTTCGAGACGATTCTCCGCCCTTGGACCCCGTGAGGGATTAGCTATCCCAACCGGTAGGCCCCCGCAATCTTGGGTGAGGGTGGTAGTCTAAGCGATACCCCAACGGTCGGGATGATGACTTGGCAATGCCTAGTCCCCGGCAGTCGGCACGTCCTCAGCGTGTTCGGCCGTAGCCCTTGATTGCCACTGTTAGGGCAAGGACCGCTTCGGTGTAAGCCTTCCGCGACCGGTTCCTTAGCCTCAAAGCGGTGGTTCAGCCGACATAGTTCACGTGTCCGTGTCTCACACCCCTATGTCGCTGACACCGATCCGTAGATTTAGTTAGGCGTGGTGGATCGACATGGGCAGGCGCTTGCCACTAGACCCGGCACTTCCCATAGTTCTGCAGAGAGCACGCAGCGGCGCGCTTACGCTCATTACAAATACGCCGAAGAGCTCCTCGAGATCTTGAGCTAGTGCACCTTTCGTATTGACAATGAGAGGCAGCCGAGGCCGAGACTCGCTTTCGTATAGGGCGTATTGTGTGGTGGATTTATTTTCGGACTAAGACCCTGAGTTGGCATCCGAGGTCCAAGTGTGGACTTAAGCTATGTGCTCTATTCTGTGTTTATACTCATAGCTTGCATACAATCTTCTAGATGATCATGTATATCGTATTGTACCCCGGTTGGGGATTCTTACTGAGTAATTCGTTACTCACCCTTATTCTGTGGTTTTCCACAGTAACCAAGGCGCGAGACAGATGGTCGAGGAGGAGCCGTGATCATGGAATCCTGCTGTCATCTCCGACCATTTTATTATATCATGACTCTTGACTTTTGTTATTTCCCTGAATGCATGTAGACGGGCACGGAGCCCTAGGATGTTTTCTTATGTTTTATGGATTCCAGCATATTTGTACTTGTGGATTGTTTAAATGGTTTAAATAAATCTCTGATCAGAGTATGCTTTTAGAAATGTATGTTTTGGTTGTTGAATGTTTCTGTTTTTACTTGGGATCCGAAATATATTTTTCATAATGTCTTTTATTTTCAACACATGCATTGGGGTAAAGGCCCATTTAGAGCCCCTTTTGGGTCGGGTATTTACAGTTTCGGAACCATGTAGGGTTTGCATTGGAGAACTGGTGCTCAGTTCTTGGAGAAGTTGGACTCCAGGTGGATGTTGTAAGACTTTAGTTGAGGTTGTAAGGATACCGTGCTCGTAGTCGGGTTATTGCTTAGGAAAGTTTGTTAAGTTGAACCTAAGCTTGGTTGGTGGAACCTCTTGTGTTCTTGGTTGGAGTTCAGATGGTACTGAACAAATGGTGGTTGTAGTGAAGCCGAGTAGTTCCTGACCGTAGTTGCTAAGGGTGTTGCTCGGAATCCTTACCCTGGGTGGAAGCTACGATGTGGCTGATGCTTTGAGTAGGAGGATGACACATTCTGAAGCGTTTCTGGTCTTTTTGGTTTCGAGGTTCGGAGCAGGCAAGCATGGTTGTGATGCTGGAAAATGGAGTTGTTTGCTCAGGTAGTTGGCTGTTAGACCGTTAGACGACAGTGTGTGTCGAGGGTTGCCGAAGAACCCTAGTTGTGGAGAGCCTCACCAGAGCTCAATCAGACCCAGTAGTGAGTGTCAGTTGGTAAGCCAGAGTTGTGTAGGCTGTAGACCTCGGGTGAGTTGCTGGCAGATTTGGTAGGCTAGCAAGCTAAAGTTTGTTTGGAGTAGAGTCCGGATTGGTTTCGGTGTGGTGGCAAGTTGGTGCTTGGTGTTGACCAAGGTGTGGTTTTTGAGTTGCTAGAAGTTAGCCCTGCTCGTGGGGCAAGTGGTTTTGCCCTGGCGGATGTCTTTCCGGTTTCCAGAGTTTGAGAATTGCCCCTATTTGGTGTTTGGGGGTGAGTCTTCTCTTGCCCCTGGTTGGCAGTCCAGTCTGTGGTGGACCCCTTGTTGTTGCCTCTGGGAGAGTTGGATGTTGTGCTTAGCTGAGCAAGACAGCGAGCGGTTGTGGAGCTCTCTGTCCTTCAGATGTCCTCTTGTAAGGATCTGTTTCTCCTTAGGAGTTGTCAGGATATTCCTTGGTCTTGGAATTGGTGGTAGTGGTGCTAGTAGGAGGAATAGTTTGTTGGCTGCTTGGAAGCAGTTGTTTGTCCAAGTTAAGCGGACTCTTGAGTGGTGTTCTGGAAGTTGCGGTAAGGTTTGTTCTGCCTCCTATGAGTGTTTGGCCTAGTTGGTTAAGGTTTTTGTGTGTTGGCATGGAAGCTGTTGCACCTTTGTAGTTGAAGAACTCCTTTGTATCAGTTGTGGGTTGAGGTTGCACCATTGTGGTTGGATTAGGGTCTTGACCTTTTGAGGGATCCTTGCTGGTTAGTGTGGCTTGTGCTCTGCCAGCCATTGTTGGTAATCTGGTTCTTGGTAGTTGGTGTTAACCGAGTAGTGGAGTTCCGTTTATGAAGTTTCGGTGGGAAGGTGCAATAAGCCTAAGCTAGAGGGTTAAGCCTGTATGTGTTATCGTTTGGACTTGTGAGATATGTTTCATATTTGGGGCAAGCTTCGTTCTGTTGCTTGCATGGAGGTAAGTTTGGTGGGGGGAGCCCTCTGGGGCCCGGTTGTTGGCAGGCTGACTTATCTAGCCAGTGATTTGAGTCAAGCTAGAGTTGAGTGGATTGGCATAGCTATGCAGTTTGTAGTTGTTTGGCCTTCCGAGTTCTTGGCACTCAAGTTGTTGGGTTGTAAGTTTCGTGTGGGAGCTATCCGTTAGTCGAGGTTGTTGTGTGAGTTAAGATTTTTGGAGGATTGGTTTCAGTAGCTAGAGCTCGCACCTCGTCTCGTGTGCAGAGGCCATTTCTTTGGAGTAGAGGCATGTCAGTTTCAGGCTGGAGTTGTTGGCACCAGCGTGTGGCAACAAAGGTTTTTCTAGGCAGTGCGTTGATGAACCGTGGTTCTGGAGAGCGATGTTAAGAGGCTTATGAGCTGAGTGCAATCCTGTAGTGTTTTCACCCTCTAACCGATGGCCTTTTGGGAGGAGTGAGCCGGATCCTTCAGAACTTGTTGTGAGTTGGTGTTTCCGTGGTTAGGCAGCGGGAGACCAGTTTGGTTTTATGAGTTTGCCTTGGGTAGCAGTTCCCAGCTGTTAGTTCATATAGTTCCGTTGAGGCGTTGTATTGTAAGTGTTGCAGGTTTCTAGTGTTCTGTGAAAAGGTTGGTGGCCGTCAGTTTTGTTTTGGGTCCTGAGTTGTTGTAGCTGACCAGCAGTGCAGTGCAAAAGTGTAGAGCTCGTATGTTGGTAGCCCAGAGCAGGCAGAAGTGTTACGCCGGTGTACGGCGTCGAGTTTTAGAGTTTGAGGCTGGACAGTGCGTGTTTTTAAGGTTGCACCGATGTGAGGTGTGTTGAGGTTTGGTAAGGGTGGGAAGTTGAGTCCCCGTTTTGTTGGTCCGTTTGAGATTCTTGAGAGGATTGGCAGAGTTGGGTATCGGTTAGTTCTTTCCCGTCATTGTCAGCCGTATAGTGCTTTCATGTATCGATGTTGGGGCAGCATGTGTCGGACCCATCGCTCATTGTGGACTTTGAGCCTTTGCAGCTGATTGAGGATTTAAGCTTCGAGGGGAAACCTATGAGTATTCTGGTCTTTGGGACGAAGACGTTGCGTAATCATGAGGTCCGTTTGGTAAAAGTTCAGTGGAGGAGTCAGAGTTCAGAGGAGGTCGCTCGTGAGCGGGGAAGACGGGATGAGATTGCGATTCCTGTCTTTGTTTTGTTCTTAAGGACTTTCGAGGACGAAAGTCATGAAAAGGAGGGAATATTGTAACGGCCCAGGTTTTCATCCCGGTCTTCAAGGTATGCCCTAGGTGTATTTTGGTAATTTGGTTGGACCGTCAGGGCCGTTTATGTCTTTTTCCAGTTGCTAAAATTATTGGATGGGCTTATGTAGGTTTTTTAGGCTTTGTGGATGGGTTTGAGCAACGATAGATGCAAAAGTAAAAATAAAGGAAAATTATGTTACAATTGGGATTCAAACCCGGGTCTCCAGGAAAGCCTGTGGGGATGCGTGCCAGTTGAGCTATGGAGAGCTCTTGTTACTCTTTCTGCGTCATATCTTTGTTAAGCCTTGGTTCCTTGGAGTTTTGGTGCATTTGGTTAAATGAAAAATAAATTAGGTTTTTGTTCCTTCTTCTCCACAACTCATCATGCCGCCCAAGCTTGTCTCCCAAGCTCCTCTAGCCGATTCTCTTCTCCCTAGCAGCCCCGAGATCCGATCGTCGTGCCAGGTAAGTTTCGTCTTCTTCTTCTCCCCCTCCGATTGATGTGCTGTTTGGCCGAGTGAATAGAGTGTGGGTGTGTGTGTGTGTTTGATTACAGCCAGCCGAGAGAAGCCCCAGCCAGCAGCCCCTGTTGTGCTCAGATATGCCCAACAGCCGAGCCAGACCTCCCTCCCTCGCCCAGACTCCCAGGCGCCGAGCGGACGTCGCACGCCTGGCCGTCCAGCGCCCGCAGCGCTGCCGCCGTCCCACTCATCCATACGTCGCCGCGCCGCGCGCGCTTGCCGCCCCATCGCGCCCGCGCCGTGCGCGCCGCCGCCCGCGTGTGCAGTGTCAGCTCGTCCGCACCGTGCGCCTGCACCAGCCAGCCCACCCGCGCGTGCGCGCGGAGCCCATCAGCGCCCACCAGCCCACACCGTGCAACCTATCCGTCCGCGCTTCACTCATGCAGCGTGAGTTGCTCCCGAGATGAGTTCTATTTATTTTATTATATTTAGGCCTTTGGGTTGTGATTATTATTATCTTTGTTAGGTTCTCGTTAGCTAGCTCGGGATCGATCGCAGCTTAGGATTTTGTCTGTAGTTGCCTCCCGGCCAGGTAAGGATTTCTTACCGGAGTTGTGTGGGCCCTGCGGTATTATATGTGATTTTTGTTTGTATGTTTGCTTGTGTTTATCAACATGTTTAGCGATAGGTGTTCTGTTCTGAATTCTCGACTGGCATGATTCCTTATGTTGTTTCTCATGTTAGTCCATGCTAGGTTGTTTCGTTTTGGCATGCTCGTATCTGTTCTCGTTTCGTAGTATCATGCTAGGTTCGTTGTATCTGTTGAGCACGTATTGGATTGTATGTTATTGATACGATAGGTTAGAGTGTAGGTAGGTAGCATCATCCGGGCCCGAATGCATAAAGTATCTTGCATCCATGGCAGGGACGTACGAGGTAGTACTCCGTCCATGGACCCCGTTAGGGTTTAGCTAACTCGACCGGTAGGCCCTGCAATCTTGGGTGAGGGTGGCAGATTGTTAAATGCCCAAACGGTCAGGATGATGACTTGGCATTGCCTCGTCCCCGGCAGTCGGCATGTCCTCAGCGTGTTCGGCCGTAGCCCTTGATTGCCACCTGTTAGGGCAAGGACGGCTTCTGGTGTAAGCCTACCACGACCGATTCCTTAGCCTCGTGTTTGGTGGTTCAGCCGACATAGTTCACGTGTCCGTGTCTCACACCCCCCTGTTAGTGACACCGATCCGAGAGATTTAGTTAGGCATGGTGATCGGACTGGCGACTTGCCACTAGACCCGACACCCCTAGAGTCCGCAGGTAGCATGCGGTGAGCGCTTACGCTCATTACAGCGCCTACCGGAGAGCTCCTCGGGATCTTGAGCTAGTGCACCTTTCGTATCGACAGTAGACAGGCTGAGGCCTAGACTTGTTTTTCGTATAGGGCGTATTGTGTGGTGGATTTTTTGGACTAAGACCTTGAGTTGGCATCCGAGGTTTGTAAGTGGATTTAAGCTATGTGCTCTATTCTGTGTTTATATTCATAGCTTGCATATCTTTCGGCTAGATGACAATGTATATCGTATTGTACCCCGGTTGGGGATTCTTACTGAGTAATTCGTTACTCACCCTTATTTTGTGGTTTTTCCACAGGTAACCAAGGTGCGAGACAGGATGGCTTAAGGAGGAGCTGTGATCATGGGAACCTGCTGTTGTCTCTGATTTTTATATTATGACTATTTGCCTTTTTTTATTTCCCCTGAATGCATGTAGTCGGGCACAGAGCCCTAGGATGTTTTCTCAATGTTTTTGTGGATTCCAGCATTGTTGTATCTGAGAAGGTTTTGAATGATTTTAATAAATCTCTGATCAGAGTAAACTTTTGGAAATGTATTTGTCTTGAAACAGGTGCTTGGAGACAGGGACAGGTTTCAGTAAACTGTATTGATTTCTGATTGAATGCTGAATGTTTTAATTTCAATTGGAATCCGAAATCATATTTCTATATTGCCTTTACTTTGAATGCATGCATTTGGGTAAAGGCCCATTTAGAGCCCCTTTTGGGTCGGGTCTTTACACGGCAGCCCAGTGCAATCTTGGGTGAGGGTGGCAGACTGTTAAATGCCCCAACGGTCGAGGGAATGACGAGGCATTGCCTTGTCCCCGGCAGTAGACACGTCCTCAGCGTGTCGGCCGTAGCCCTTGATTGCCACCTGATAGGGCAAGGACCGGTTCCTGGTGTAAGCCTACCACGGCCGGTTTCTTAGCCTCAGGTGCTGTGGTACAGGCTGACATAGTTTTCGTGTCCTGGTCTTACACCACTATGTTCAGTGACACAGATCCAGAGATTTGTTAGGCATGCTTACTGGACCAGGGCAGCTTGCCCTAGACCCAGCACCCCCCCTGGTTTGCAGCAGCATGAGGTGCGCGCACACGCTCATTACAACGTCGACTGGAGATCTCCTCGGAATCTTGAGTTTAGTGCACCTTTCGTATCGATAGTAGGAAGGCTGAGGCAGAGACTAGTTTCTCGTATAGTATCGTATCGCGTGGTAGTTTTCCGGAGTAAGATCATATGATGGCATCCGAGGTTTATGTATGGAGTAAAGTGTAACGACCCAGGTTTTTCTTCCCGGTCTTCCAAGTATGCCCTAGGGGTAATTTGGTAATTTGGTCGGGCCGTCATGGTCGTTTGTGTCTTTTCCAGCTACTAAAATTATTGGATGGTTTTTGTAGGTTTTTGGAGGGGTTTGTGGTTTGGTTTGAGCAAGGTTTGTTGCAAAAGTAAAAATAAAGGAAATTGTGCCGCAGTGGGGTTTGAACCCGGGTCTCCGAAAGCTTGTAGAGAGGTGTGCCAATTGAGCCATTAGGTGCTCTTGTTGCTCTTTGTGCATCACATCTTAGTTAACCTTGGATTTTGGAGTTTTGGTGCATTTGGTTAAATGAAATAGAACTAGGTTATTCCATCTTATTCTCCAAATCACCTCTTGGCCGCCCAAGCTCTCCATCTCCATAGCCTTGCCGAGTTCTTCATCCTTGCATCTCCTTGGGTTCGATCATCATCATTCCGGGTAAGTCTTCATCTTCTTCATCTTCTCATTTGGGTGTTTTGCTGGCCGAATGTAAGAAAAAGGAGTTGTGTGTGTGTGTGTTGTGCAACCCGGTAGGGAGTCCAAAGACCGAGCTCGCCGTCGATCGGCCCACTCCGTCAACAGAGACCGCCCACTGTCCGCCGCGCGCCCGGATCGATCGAGCCAGCCACATCGCCGCGCCCGATCGATCGAGCCACCCCTCCGCCGCGCCCAGATCTGCTCCGCAGCGCCCTCGCCGCTTCGCCAGCCAGCCAGAAGATCGCCGATCGCTCGCGACGCCAGAGGTCCTCGCCAGCCGCCAGACGCGTCCACCGACGCTCGCGACGCCCTCGCTCGCGGTGTCCGCTTGCCGAGCTGCTCGCCCGCGCTTCGCTCGAGCGTTACGCCGCGCGCGCGTCGCCTCGCTGAAGTTGCTGCTCGCGCGCGCGCCGCCAGACGCTACGCGCCAAGCGCGCGCAAGACGCCAGACGCGCCAGCGCCGCCGATCGACGCTGCGCCAAAGCGCGCTCCCTGCCTGCTGCAGCCGTGCAAGCAGCAGCGGCCAGCGGCGTGTCCGTCTGCGTGCCACTGCGCAACAGGTAGCGTGTCCCTGCTGTGCCACAAGCGCGGCCGGCGCCACCTTGCCCTTGCCGAGCCAACTTGCCAGAGCCTCCAAGCTCGTGGTCGTCGCGCCGCCGTGAGTTCCCTTTGAGCCGAGCTTGCTGTTTCTATTGTTGTTTAGATATTTTAGATGCTGATTATTGTTGGTTTGCTAGGTTCCCGCCGCTAGCTAGCTCGGGATTGTTCCGCAGACTTAGGATTTGTGTGTAAAAGTCTTCCACCAAGGTAAGGATTTCTTACGGGGTTGTGTGGACCTACTGCGGTATATTTGTGATTGTTGTTTTGTATGCTCGTGTATGTTTACTAGCATGTTTAGCCTAGGTGCTCTGTTCAATTCTCGATCGCATGAACTCTTGTATTGTTTCTCATGTTAGCCCATGCTAGGTTGTTCTATTCTAGCATGTTCGATATCCGTTCTTGCTTCGTAGTATCATGCTAGGTTCTTTGTATCCGATGAGCACGTATTGGACCGCATTGATTGAATCGTTATTATTGTTAAGGTTAGAATTGAGGTAGATAGAATCATCCGGGCCCGATGCATAAAGTATCTTGCATCTATGGCAAGGACGTTCGAGACAGCTTCTCCGCCTTGGACCCCGTGAGGGATTAGCTATCCCAACCGGTAGGCCCCGCAATCTTGGGTGAGGGTGGCAAACTGCTTATTGCCCCAACGGTCGGGATGATGACTTGGCATTGCCTCGCCCCGGCGATCGACACGTCCTCGGCGTGTTCGGCCGTAGCCCTTTGATTGCCACTGTTAGGGCAAGGACCGCTTCGGTGCAAGCCTACCACGACCGGTTCCTTAGCCTCAAAGCGGTGGTACAGCCGACATAGTTCACGTGTCGTGTCTCACACCCTATGTCGGTGACACCGATCCGGAGATTTAGTTAGGCATGGTGATCAACTCGGCGACTTGCCACTAGACCCGGCACTTCCAGTTTGCGGTAGCATGCGGTGCGCGCTTACGCTCATTACAGTAGCCGATCGAGAGCTCCTCGGGATCTTGAGCCGTGCACCTTTCGTGTCGGCAGGTGGGCGGCCGAGGCCGGGACTTGTTCCCGTATAGTGCGTTTAGTGTGTTGTGGTATTTTCCGGACTAAGACCCCGAGATGGCATCCGAGGTCCAAGTGTGGACTTAGCTATGTGCTCCGCTCTGTGTTTGTTCTCATAGCTTGCATACATTCTTCTAGATGATCATGTATATCGTATTGTACCCGGTTGGGGATTCTTACTGGGTAATTCGTTACTCACCCTTATTCTCGTGGTTTTCCACGGGTAATCAAGGCGGGAGACAGGATGGTCAAGGAGGAGCTATGATCATGGAACCTCTTGTCATCTCTCCGATTGTTTTATTTTAATTATCATGACTCTTCACTTTTTATTATTTCCCTGAATGCATGTAGACGGGCACAGAGCCCCGGGATGTTTTTCTTACGCTTTTATGGATTCCAAATATATTGGTACTTGTGGATTGTTTTAATGGTTTAAATAAATCTCTGATCGAGTGTGCTTTTAGAAATGTATGTTTTGGTTGTTGAATGTTTCTGCTTTTACTTGGAATCAAATGTATTTTTTTCTTAATGTCTTTTATTTTCACTACATGCATTGGGGTAAAGGCCCATTTAGAGCCCCTTTTTGGGTCGGGTCTTTACTGATTGGTATCGAGCTCGAGTCATAGATTCTCAGAGACCGACCTTTTGTTGTAGGTCGTTTTCCATGATCATCAAGACTCGGCGGTCATCAGTACGCCTAGATTTATTGTTTTAGAAAGGAAAAGGGTTAAGAATTTACAATACCTATCATCTAGTGTATGCCTTGTTTGGTGTTGTGGAATGGTGACAGTGTGTTTTGATTCGTTGTTGGTTTGGATGTAGATCGCCAAAGATGCCACCACCCGTCTTCGGGAGAGGAGGTTCGAGAGCGTGTCGAGGTATCGTGGATCGGATCGACATCGCAGGGACATCGTCCCCAAGTCGACATCGATGGCATTCCACCAAAGAGCTCCTCCCGTTACGCCTAGAGCGGGCGTTGAGGCGATCGAAGGCCGTGGAGATCGCTCCCGGAGCAGAGTTTGCCGAGTCTATGAGGGCTTTTATGGTCGCATGTTGAGTGACCAGAGGGCGAGACCTGTGCCTTGTTGGCGGTCAGCAAATGGAAGAGTCCCGAGCCCGGATCGAGCAAATGACTCGATTGGTTCAAAGAGAGCTCGAGAGCACCTCCACTCCACAGAGCAAGTAGCCCCAGAGGCGCGATATGGCGGAGGGTGCCGAGGAATTGGGTAGGTGGTCAAGGATTTTGTGAAGTGGAAGCTCGAGAAGTTTGATGCCACCGGTGATGCGTTAGCGGCAGCCTGTGGATTGCCCATTTGGAGTACACCTTCCCGATCATGGTGTGCCCCGATATTCGAGAGGCCGAGATGTGCGGCTCATGTGCTAGGAGGCACAAATGAGATGGTGGTGGGAGTCCACCTTGAGCGAGAGACCACCGGGTCTCCACCCGCTACTTGGGAGTTCTTCAAGGCCGAGTTCAAGGTAAAGTTCATCGGTGATGAGGCTCGGGAGAAGATGGTGGAGCTCTTCCGCAACTCAAGCGGTGGTTCTGATTCCATTGAGGAATATGAGCGCAAGTTCTCGGAGTATGGATATTTCGCTCCTCGCTTGATTGCCACCCCGGAGTCAAGATTCTCAAGTTCATATCCGGATTGAGGCGTGGTGTTTCCCGTGATGTCGTGGCTCGTGCCCCGACACTTATGCTAGGGTCATCCCGATTAGCCACGATCTATAATGGGAAGTATCCTGCTGAGCGGGTTGTTGCCGCCTCGCTTCTCATCCCCGTCCCAGCAGCTGTGGGGCGTAAGAGGAAGTTTGACTTTCGGGAGGCGGCGCGGCGCGCGCCAAGGGCGCTTGAAGCAGAGATCGTGGAGAGCTCCAAATCGCTTCACCCGGGACAGCGAGGAGGACCCGTGCGCTTTCCGCTTGTGCTACTTGTGGGAAAGTCCACGCCGAGCTTGTCACCGACCCTAGATTGTGCTTCCGTTGTGGTAGAGAGGGCACATGGCCCGTTTTTGTGATCACCCGGCTATGGCGGCTCGGCCACAATAGCAGCAAGTTAGGTCGAGTGTTTGCTACGACCGTCAGAGGCCGAGCGTGACGGATGCCGCCGTGGCGTGTACGCTTCTTGTTTTAGATCACCGCGCATTTGTCTTGTTTGATTCTCGTTCCACGATTCATTTGTATCTGTGTTGTTGTTTCTTTGAGCATGCTAAGTTAAGACTAGAGCCTCTAGGTTTTGAGTTATCTGCTGCAACTCCTTCGGGAGTTAGTATGTTGGCTAGGGATAAGATTAAGGATGGCCGATCGAGATATCCGGAGAGTTGCTTGTGGCCACGCTCATAGTTCGCGCCTATGAGCGGTTTTGATGTGATTCTTGGTATGGAGTGGTTAGTCACTAACCACGCGCTGATTGATCGCCACCGAAAGAAGTAGTGTTCAGCCGCCAGTCGGCCACTTTTTAAGTTTCGTGGAGTCCAGGTGGAGTTTGCCCGCCGATGGTGTCACCGTAAAGCTCGTCGTTTGCTAGCTCATGGAGCTTGGGGCTATCTAGCCAAGTTGTCGGGAAGAGCCGCCTCGCTTGTCTGCTGATCAGTGCACCGTCGTCAAGGGAGTTTGCGGACGTGTTTCTGAGGAGTTACGGGGTTGCCCAAAGAGAGAGGTTGACTTCATTATTGAGCTCGAGCCGTGGACCCTCCCTATCTCGAAGGCTCCGTGACGCATGGCGCCAGCCGAGTAAAAGGAAGATCGATTCAGCAGCAGGAGATGTTAGACCGAGGGTTCATCCGCCCAAGTGTGTCCCCGTGGGAGCACCCGGCTGCTGCTTGTGAAAAAGAAGGATGGATCTATGCGCTTATGTATTGATTACCGCGAGCTTAATAAGGTGACAAAGTGAAGAATAAGTACCGCTGCCCCGTGATCGATGATTTGTTCGATCGGCTTCAGTGGAGCTTCGTGTTCTCCAAGATAGATCCGAGATCCGGTTACCATCGATTGCTATGGATCGGGGATGCCGACATTCCTAAGACAACTTTCGAGTCCGTATATGGTCACTATGAGTTTGTGGTTATGTCGCTTGGATTGACCAATGCCCCACCGTGCGTTCATGGACATGATGGATAGGGTGTTCAAATCATTTTTGGACAAATTCATCGTGTTCATTGACGATATTCTGATTTATTCGAGGTCTAAAGAAGACCATGCAGAGCATCCGAGGCGAGTATTGGCGGCTTTGAGGGAAAACCACTTTATGCGAAGTTTTCCAAATGTGATTTCTGGTTGGAGCAGTGGCCTTCCTAGGCCACGTGGTTTCGAGAGATGGTATAGCCGTGGACCCCGCGAAGATTGAGGCCGTGAGTTCATGGGCCAAGCCGACTTCGATTCTGCCGAGATTCGCAGCTTTCTCAGGTTTGGCGAGTTACTACCGCTCGGTTCGTCAGGACTTTTTCTGCTTTAGCCTCGCCTCACACTCGTCCGACGAGGAAGGGTGTCGAGTTTGTTTGGGACAAAGCAGTGTGATGAGAGCTTTGCCGTGCTCAAGCGTAGTTTGACTTCGCGCCCATGTTGGCGATCCGGAGGGGACAGTGGTTTCGTGGTCTCAAAGATGCTTCCAAGTTTGGATTAGGTTGTGTGTTGATGCAAAGACGGGAAGGTCATTGCCTATGCTTCCCGTCACCGAAGCCGTATGAGCAGTAACTACCCGACTCATGATATGGAGTTGGCGGCAGTGGTGTTTGCACCAAGATTTGGAGGCATTACCGTATGGTGAGCGGATTCGATGTTTACCGATCACCGAGCCTCAAGTATCTGCTTTACTCGAAGGAGTTGAATATGAGGCGAGAGGAGATGGTTAGAGTTGGTAAAGGATTATGATCATGAGATTTTGTACCATCCGGTAAAGCCAATGTAGTGGCCGATGCTTTGAGCGAAAGACGTCGCACTCGCGGCGCGTTGTTGAGTTCCTCAGCCAGTTTTGCGAGAGAGAGTTCGAGCGGGCCGAGGTTGCGATGTTGTTGGGAGAGGTTACCGCCGTGGTAGCTCGATTTGACTGCTCACCGTCGATTCGGCAAATGGATTATAGACAACCCAGTTGGGTGACCCCGCACTTAAGAGATTGGTTGACAGAGTTAGTCTTGACGGTGACTTTGACTTTGTATATTCACCGAGACAAAGGTTGACTTATAGAGGCGGTTGTGTGTTCCCGGACACTGCAGTTTCATGAGCGAGTTGCTCGGAGAGGCCCACATTCCTTCTTTTGCTTGGCACCCCTGGGTACCAAGATGTATCGAGACCTTAAGCGCACCTTCCGGTGGATGGGGATGAAGAGAGATGTGGCGAGTTTGTCACACGGTGTTTCACTTGTCGCCAAGTGAAGGCACCCGTGCAGAGGCCAAGAGGTTTGTTGCAATGCATCGAGTGTACCCCAAAGGGAAATGGGAAGAGATCTCTATGGACTTTATATCTGGTTTGCCAAGGACTCAGGAAGTTCTCTCGATTTGGGTGATAGTCGATCGTTTGACCAAGAGCGCACACTTCATTCCCTGTAGAGACACTTATACCGTGGAACAATGGGCGCGGTGCTTTTGGAGCGAGATCATCCGTTATCATGGTGTGCCGGTGAGGATTGTGTCCGATCGTGACTCGCGGTTCACTTCTCGCTTCGAGAGCGCCCGAGAAGGTTTGGGGCACAGAGTGCGCCAAAGAAGACAACTTTTCACCCTCGAGACGGATGGTCGACCGAGAGAGTGAATCGATTCTCGAGGATATGTTGAGGGCTTGTGTGTTGGATTTCCCAGTGCAAGCTGGGGACCAAAGATTCAGATTTGATGGAGTTTGCCTATAACAATAGTTACGATCGGCGATCTGAGATGGCTCCATTCGAGGCATTGTATGGTAAGCGTTATCGGGCCCCCGTGTTTCGGGAAGAGGTTGGTGATAGACGTGTTTTGGGTCCCGAGTTACTGCAGCTGACCAATGGTGCAAAGGCGTAAGATTAGAGCTCGTATGTTGTGACTCAAAGCAGCGAGAAGAGTTACGCCGATGTTCGGCGCCGAGATTTGGAGTT
Source organism: Sicyos edulis (assembly GCA_036507275.1). NCBI lineage: Eukaryota > Viridiplantae > Streptophyta > Magnoliopsida > Cucurbitales > Cucurbitaceae > Sicyos > Sicyos edulis. Next base: position 77,345 of record JAYKKH010000046.1, on the reverse strand, counting down.
TGAGGTTGGTCGCATGTGTTCCTTAAGGTTGCTCCGATGCGAGGTGTTTTGAGGTTTGCAAGCGTGGGAAGTTGAGTCCCCGCTTTGTTGGTCCATTCGAGATCCTAGAGAGGATTGGCATAGTTGCTTACTGTTAGCCCTACCTCCGTCACTATCAGCGGTGCATAGTGTTTTCCATGTATCGATGTTGAGGCAAGATGTGCCTGGACCCGTCGCACATTGTGGACTTTGAGCCTTTGCAAATGAATGAGGATTTGAACTTCGAGGAGAAGCCGGTGAGGATCCTTGCCTTTGAGACCAAGACGCTGCGTAATCGCGAGATTCGTTTGGTAAAGGTTCAGATGGAAGAATCGGGGTTCGAGGAAGCCACTTGGGAGCGGGAAGACGAGATGAGGTTGCATTACCCTCGAGTAAGCTTACATCTTAAGGACTTTCGAGGACGAAAGTCATAAAAAGGAGGGAATATTGTAACGACCCGTGTTTTTCTTCCCGGTCTTCCGTATGCCCTAGGGGTAATTTGGTAATTTGGTCGGGCCATCATGTCGTTTGTGTCTTTTCCAAATACTAAAATTATTGGATGGTTTTTGTAGGTTTTGGAGGGGTTTGTGGTTTGGTTTGAGCAAGGTTTGTTGCAAAAGTAAAAATAAAGGAAATTGTCTTTGCAATAGGGGTTTGAACCCGGTCTCTGGGAAGCTTGTAGAGAGGTGTGCCAATTGAGCCATTAGGTGCTCTTGTTGCTCTTTGTGCATCACATCTTAGTTAACCTTGGATTTTGGAGTTTTGGTGCATTTGGTTAAATGAAATAGAACTAGGTTATTCCATCTTATTCTCCAAATCACCTCTTGGCCGCCCAAGCTCTCCATCTCCATAGCCTTGCCGAGTTCTTCATCCTTGCATCTCCTTGGGTTCGATCATCATCATTCCGGTAAGTCTTCATCTTCTTCATCTTCTCATTTGGGTGTTTTGCTTGGCGAATGTAAGAAAAAGGAGTTGTGTGTGTGTGTGTTGTGCAACACCGAGGAGTCCAAAGAGCTCGAGCTCGCATCGGATCACTCACCACACAACAGACCGCCCGCTGTCGCGACGCCCGGATCGATCGAGCCACCTGCCGCGACGCCCCGGATCGATCGAGCCACCGCTGCGACGCCCGGATCTGTTCCGCAGCAGCCGACCTCGCCGCCGCCCAGAGAAGAGATCGCCGATCGCTTGACGCCAGAGGTCTCGCCACACGCCGACGCGTCCACCGATCGCTCAGACGCCCTCGCCGTGTCCGCTTGCCGAGCTGCTCGCTCGCGCCGCCGCTCGAGCGTTCGCGCGCGCGCGCCTGTCCTGCGAGTTGCTCGCCGCTCGCCCACTACGCCAGACGCGCAGCGCCGCGCGCGCTATCGCCAGACGCCCGCGCCGCCGCGCTTCGCCGTCGAGCGCTCGCCGCACAGCGCGTGTCCGCTGCTGCCGTGCCACGGCTAGCGCGGCAGCGCAGTGTCGTCGTCGTGCGTGCAACAAGAGCCAACCACAGTCCGTCTCACTGCGTGCCATGCAAGCAGCCCGCCGCCACCCCACCTTTGCCGAGCCACTTTGCCAAGAGCTCCAAGCTCGTGGTCGTCGCGCCGCGTGAGTTCCCCGAGCCGAGCTTGCTGCTCTATTGTTGTTTAGATATTTTAGATGCCGATTATTGTTGGTTTGCTAGGTTCCCGCTCGCTAGCTCGGGATTGTTCCGCAGCTTAGGATTTGTGTGTAAAAGTCTTCCGACCAAGGTAAGGATTTCTTACCGGGTTGTGTGGACCTCGCGGTATATTTGTGATTGTTGTTTTGTATGCTGTGTATGTTTACTAGCATGTTTAGCCTAGGTGCTCATTTGCAATTCTCGATCGGCATGAACTCTTGTATTGTTTCTCATGTTAGCCCATGCTAGGTTGTTCTATTCTAGCATGTTCGATATCTGCTCTTGCTTCGTAGTATCATGCTAGGTTCTTTGTATCCGATGAGCACGTATTGGACCGCATTGATTGAATCGTTATTATTGTTAAGGTTAGAATTGAGGTAGATAGAATCATCCGGGCCCGATGCATAAAGTATCTTGCATCTATGGCAAGGACGTTCGAGACAGCTTCTCGTCCTTGGACCCCGTGAGGGATTAGCTATCCCAACCGGTAGGCCCTGCAATCTTGGGTGAGGGTGGCAAATCGTTTATTGCCCCAACGGTCGGGATGATGACTTGGCATTGCCTCGTCCCCGGCGATGACACGCCCTCGCGTGTTCGGCCAGTAGCCCTTGATTGCCACTGTTAGGGCAAGGACCGCTTCTCGGTGCAAGCCTACCACGACGGCTCCTTAGCCTCAAAAGCGGTGGTACAGGTGACATAGTTCACGTGTCCGTGTCTCACACCCTATGTCGGTGACACCGATCCGTAGATTTAGTTAGGCATGGTGATCGAACTCGGGCGACTTGCCACTAGACCGGCACCCCGAGTTTGCGGTAGCATGCGGTGCGCGCTTACGCTCATTACAGGCACCGATCGAGAGCTCCTCGGGATCTTGAGCGAGTGCACCTTTCGTACGGCGTGAGGCGGCCGAGGCCGGACTTGTTCCCGTGATAGTGCGCTTAGTGTGTTGTGGTATTTTCCGGACTAAGACCACGAGATGGCATCCGAGGTCCAAGTGTGGACTTAGCTATGTGCTCCGCTCTGTGTTTGTTCTCATAGCTTGCATACATTCTTCTAGATGATCATGTATATCGTATTGTACCCCGGTTGGGGATTCTTACTGGGTAATTCGTTACTCACCCTTATTCTCGTGGTTTTCCACGGTGTAATCAAGCGGCGAGACAGGATGGTGAAGGAGGAGCTATGATCATGGAACTCTTTGTCATCTCTGATTGTTTTATTTTAATTATCATGACTCTTCACTTTTTATTATTTCCCTGAATGCATGTAGACGCAGCACAGAGCCCCGTGATGTTTTTCTTACGCTTTATGGATTCCAAAGATATTGGTACTTGTGGATTGTTTTAATGGTTTAAATAAATCTCTGATCAGAGTGTGCTTTTAGAAATGTATGTTTTGGTTGTTGAATGTTTCTGTTTTTACTTGGAATCCAAAATGTATTTTTTTCTTAATGTCTTTTATTTTCACTACATGCATTGGGGTAAAGGCCCATTTAGAGCCCCTTTTTGGGTCGGGTCTTTACATAAAGTGACGTGCTCTCTACTATGTTTTTATTCATAGCTTGCATACATTTCTGCTAGATGACCAGTTATATCGTATTGTACCCCGGTTGCGGATTCTTACTGAGTAATTCGTTACTCACCCTTATTATGTGGGTTTCCACAGGTAACCATGGTGCGAGACAGATGGTCAAGAAGGAGTCACGATCATGAACACCACCATTAAAACTCTGAGTCTTATGTTTATGTTTCTTTATGTTTTTATTGTCCTCTAAATGCATGTAGTTGGGCACAGAGCCCTAGGTTGTTTTCTGGTTGTTTTCTGGATTCTGACACTGATGTAAACTGTTTTGGATTTTGAATGTTTGAAATAAATCTCTGATCAGAGTACGTTTTAAATTGTATTTAGCTTGGAATAGGTACTTGGAAGCAGTCGATGTAACGACCTGTGTTTTTTCTTCCCGGTCTTCCGGTATGCCCTAGGGGTAATTTGGTAATTTGGTCGGGCCGTCATGGTCGTTTGTGTCTTTTTCCAGCTACTAAAATTATTGGATGGTTTTATGTAGGTTTTGGAGGGTTTGAGGTTTGGTTTGAGCAAGGTTTGATGCAAAAGTAAAAATAAAGGAATTTGTGCTTTGCCGGGTTTGAACCCGGGTCTCTGAAGCTTGTAGAGATGTGTGCCAATTGAGCCATTAGGTGCTCTTGTTACTCTTTCTGCATCTCATCTTAGTTAACCTTGGATTTTGGAGTTTTGGTGCATTTGGTTAAATGAAATAGAATTAGGTTTATTCCATCTTCTTCTCCAAAACTCCTCTTGGCCGCACAAGCTCTCCCTCTCCATTGCCTTGTCGAGTTCTTCATCCTTGCAGCTCCTTTGGATCGATCATCATCATTCCGGTAGGTATCGATCTTCCTCTTCTTCTTCTCATCCGCTTGGTGTCTTTGTTTGGCCAAGTGTGTTTGTGTTGATTGCAACCACCGAGAGAAGCCCAACCAAGAAGAATCGTCGCTCGGCGGCGGCGGTCCCACGCCCAGATCTGCCGGCGGCCCTCTACTACCGCGACGCCAGATCCGCTTAGCGGCCTTGCTGCTCCGGCCAAAGAACCAGCTAGCCTTGTCGCTCGGCAAACGGTCCCACGCCAGATCTGCTGGCAGCCACGCCGCCACGCTGGATCGCGCCAAAGCAGCAGCCCTCATATCGTCGTTCGCTCGCTCGCCCGATCGCTGCGACGCCAGAGGCCCTCGCCGCGCCGTCGGCGCCAGCCGCCGCGCCGCGCGCCCATATCGCACGCCGCGCCGTGTCCGCTTGCCGAACGCCGCCCGCCACGCTAAGACGCTCGCCGCGTGCGCGCGCCGCCCTCGCGAGCAATGCCGGTTCGCAGCTCAGACGCCAGCGCTTTTTGCGCTGCGCGTTGCGTGCGTCGCTGCTTCGCTGCCGTCCGTCTCTCGCATGTACAAAGCCGCGCCCAGCGCCATCCGCTGGCAGATGCGCGCCAAGCCGGCCAGTAGGCAATGCAAGCTGGCCAACTTCAGTAAGTGCCAGCTGCCAGCCAGCGCCTTTGCTTCGTGTCGCGGTGCTTGCCGTGTGAGTGCTCCTTGCCGAGCCTCTGCTTTTATTATATTTTTAGGGATATGGTTATGATTGTTACTATGTTTGTAGGTTCTCGATAGCTAGCTCGGAAGTGTTCGCAGACTTCTAGGAATTTGTGTGTAGAAGTCTTCCGACCAAGGTAAGGATTTCTTACCAGGGGTTGTGTGGACCTGCGGTATATTTGTGATTGTTGTTTTGTATGCCCGTGTATGATTACTAGCATGTTTAGCCCTAGGTGCTCTGCTCAATTCTGATGGCATGAACTCTTGTATTGTTTCTCATGTTAGCCCATGCTAGGTTGTTCTATTCTAGCATGTTCGATACTGCTTCTTGCTTCGTAGTATCATGCTAGGTTCCTTGTATCTCAAGTGAGCACGTATTGGACCGCATTGATTGAATCGTTATTATTGTTAAGGTTTAGAATTCGGGTAGATAGCATCATCCGGGCTCGATGCATAAAGTATCTTGCATCTATGGCAAGGACGTTCGAGACAGCTTCTCCGCCCTTGGACCCCGTGAGGGATTAGCTATCCCAACCGGTAGGCCCCGCAATCTTGGGTGAGGGTGGTAGTCTAAGCGATGCCCCAACGGTCGGGATGATGACTTGGCAATGCCTAGTCCCTCGCGGCCGCAACACGCCCTCGCGTGTTCGGCAAGAGCCCTGATTGCCACCGTTAAGGTAAGGATGGCTTCCTGGTGTAAGCCTACCATGACCCGTTCCTTAGCCTCGTGTGCGGTGGTACAGTGACATAGTTCACGTGTCCGTGTCTCACACCCCTATGTCGGTGACACCGATCCGAGATTTAGTTAGGCGTGGTATCCGGATATGGGCGACTTGCCACTGGACCCGGCACCCCATAGTGCTGTAGAAGCACGCGCGGTGCATCCTTACGCTCATTACAGGCGCCAACCGGAGAGCTCCTCGGGATCTTGAGCTAGTGCACCTTTCGTACGATGACGAGAGAGCGCCGAGGCCGGACTTGTTCCCGTATAGCGCGTTTAGTGTGTCGTGGTATTTCCGGACTAAGACCACGAGTTGGCATCCGAGGTCCAAGTGTGGACTTAGCTATGTGCTCTGCTCTGTGTTTTGTACTCATAGCTCGCATACATTCTTCTAGATGATCATGTATATCGTATTGTACCGGTTGGGGATTCTTACTGGGTAATTCGTTACTCACCCTTATTCTGTGGTTTTCCACGGGTAATCAAGGCGGGAGACAGGATGGTCAAGGAGGAGCTGTGATCATGGAATCCTCTTCATCATCTCTGATTATTTTATTTTATCATGACTCTTGACTTTTGTTATTTCCCACGAATGCATGTAGACGGGCACAGAGCCCCACGATGTTTTCTTACGTTTTATGGATTCCAAAGATATTTGTACTTGTGGATTGTTTTAATGGTTTAAATAAATCTCTGATCGAGTATGCTTTTAGAAATGTATGTTTTGGTTGTTGAATGTTTCTGTTTTTACTTGGGATCCGAAATGTATTTTTCATAATGTCTTTTATTTTCACTACATGCATTGGGGTAAAGGCCCATTTAGAGCCCCTTTTGGGTCGGGTCTTTACAGTCAGGTTCCAGGATGTTTTACATTTGGTTTATGAATGGATGTTTACCGTTTTTAGTTTTATTCAGAATCTGGCATACAACCCTGCATAATGTTTTCTAAGTTTTTAAAGCATGCATTGAGGTAAAGGCCTAGTTTAGAACCCCATTCGGGTCGAGTCTTTACAAGGGCGCACTTCGGTTTCACTGACGGCTAAAAATCGCTGCACCAAAGAGCCCCATCGCCGATGAGACGCACGCCGAGCCCAACAAAGAGTCGATGGCGGCCAGCAGCCTAGGCGCCAGACGCCCAAAGCCAGCCAGCGTTGCTCAAGCTTCGCGCGTGACGCTCGGAAGCCATGCTCAAGCTCGCCGCATGCTTAGCGGCGCCACAAGACGCCCATCGTCGCAGCCTCAGCATGCGCAGCGCGCCGCGTTCACCTCGTCCTCGTGCCGTCGCGCGCACCAGACGCCATCGCCCAGCCGAGCCCGCTCCCGCGCGCCCCTGTCTTGCTCGCAGCTTTCGTCGCGCCCGGCGCAGGCTAGCAAGCTTCACCATGAGCCCGCTGCGCCTCGTGCCAGACGCGCCAACAGCAGCCACCCCGCCAGCGCCCAAAGGCTCAAGTGCCGCAGTTTGTCCGTCCGTGTGTCAGCTGTGCTATGTGAGTTGCTCCCGAACTGAGCCCTATTTATTTTATTATATTTAGGCCTATGGATTGTGATAATTATTGTGCTTGTTAGGTTTGCTTTAGCTAGCTCGGGATCGATCGCAGCTTAGGATTCTTGTGTGTAGTTGCCTTCCGACCAGGTAAGGATTTCTTACCGGAGTTGTGTGGGCCCTGCAATATTATATGTGACTGTTGTTTGTATGCTTGTTTGTGTTTATAAGAATGTTTAGTGATAGGTGCTCTGCTCTGAATTCCCGACTGGCATGATTTCTTATGTTGTTTCTCATGTTAGTCCATGCTAGGTTGTTTCGTTCTGGCATGCTCGTTATCTATTCTTGCTTCGTAGTATCATGCTAGGTTCGTTGTATCTGTTGAGCATGTATTGGATTGTTTTCTGTTGATGTTATAGTTTAGAGTTCAGATAGGTAGCATCATCCGGGCCAGGATGCATAAAGTACCTTGCATCCACTAGGGGACGTGACGAGGCAATACTCGCCCTCGATCCTCGTTAGGGTTTAGCTAACCCTAACGGCAGTCCCTACAATCTTGGGTGAGGGTGGCAGACTGTTAAATGCCCCAACGGTTGGGATGATGACATGGCATTGCCTTGTCCCCGACAGTCGGCACGTCCTTAGCGTGTTCGACCGTAGCCCTTGATTGCCACCTGTTAGGGCAAGGACGGCTTCCTGGTGTAAGCCTACCACGACCGGTTCCTTAGCCTCAGGTGCGGTGGTTCAGGCTGACATAGTTCACTTGTCCAGGTCTCACACACCTATGTTAGTGACACCGATCCAGAGATTTAGTTAGGCATGGTGACTGGACCTGGGCAGCTTGCCACTAGACCCGGCACCCCCCAAAGTCTGCAGTAGCATGCGGTGCGCCCTTACGCTCATTACAGCGCCGACCGGAGAGCTCCTCGGGATCTTGAGCTAGTGCACCTTTCGTATCAATAGTAGACAGGCTGAGGCCGAGACTTGTTTCTCGTATAGGATCGTATCGTGTAACGGCCCAGGTTTTCGTCCCAGTCTTCCAGGTATGCCCTAGGGGTATTTTAGTAATTTGGTCGGGCCGTCAGGGCCGTTTATGTCTTTTTCCAGTTGCTAAAATTATTGGATGGATTTATGAAGGTTTTTGAGGCTTTGTGGTTTGGTTTGAGCATGGGTAGATGCAAAAGTAAAAATTAAGGAATTTGTCTTTGCAATGGTTTGAACCCGGGTCTCCCGGGAAGCTTGTAGAGATGTTTGCCAATTGAGCCATTAGGTGCTCTTGTTGCTCTTTGCATCACATCTTAGTTAACCTTGGATCTTTGGTGTTTGGTGCATTTGGTTAAATGAAATAGAAATTAGGTTTGTTGTGTTTTCTTCTCCAAAAGAGTTGTGGCCGCCCAAGCTTTCTCCCAAGCTCTCCTTGCCGATTCTTCATCCTTGCAGCTCCATTGGATCGTTCATCATCACTCTGGGTAAGTCTTCATCCTCTTCATCTTCTCGATTGGGTGTTCTTGTTGGCGAAGGTAAGGAGAAGAGCTTGTGTGTGTGTGTGTTTGTAGCGAGCACCGAAGCCGCCCGAGCCGCCCAACCGTCGCGGCCGTCGTCGCGCAGACTGCTGAGCGGCCCGCGCGCCGCGCGTCGCGCGCGCGCGCTCGCTCCACGCTGCGCGCGTGCGCGCATCGCCGCGTCGCGCCGCGCCTTGCGCCAACGCTGTCTCGTCCTCTTGCTCAAGCGCGCGCGCCGTGCGCTGCGCCCGCGCCAGCCGTCACTCGCAGCTTGCTGCTGCGCAGCCAGCCTCCGCCTCTCTCGCGCCGTCAGCGCCCAGTGTGCGGTCCCTCGCGCCATCAGCCCCCTCTCGCGCGCGTCAGCGCGCCAGCAGCCCCACCAGCCGTCTTTGCTGCCCGTCCGCGTGTCGGGCGTGTGCCGTGTGAGTGCCCCTGAGCCGAGCCTCGCTTGTTTTATTATATTTTTTAGGGCTATGATTGTGATTTCTATTGTGTTTGTTAGGTTCTCGTTAGCTAGCTCGGGATCGATCGCAGCGTAGGATTTTGTGTGTAGTTGCCCCGGCCAAGGTAAGGATTTCTTCACGGAGTTGTGTGGACCCTGCGATGTTCTATGTGATTGTTGTTTGTATGTTTGTTTGTGATTATCATCATGTATAGTTTAGGTGCTCGCTTACAATTCTCGACTAAGCATGACTTCGTATGTTGTTCTCTCATGTTAGCCCATGCTAGGTTGTTCCGCTTCTAGCATGCTCATATCTCTGCTTGCTTCGTGAGTACCATGCTAGGTTCGTTGTATCTGTTGAGCACGTTTTGGATTGTATTGGATTGTATGTTATTGATATGATAGGTTAAAGTGTAGGTAGGTAGCATCATCCGGGCCGATGCATAAAGTATCTTGCATCCATGGCGGGGGGACGCCGAGACAGTTCTCGTCCCCCGGACCCCGTTAGGGTTTAGCTAACCCGACCGGTAGGCCCCCGCAATCTTGGGTGAGGGTGGCGGTCATTAAATGCCCCAACGGTCGGGATGATGACTTGGCATTGCCTCATCCCCGACGATCGGCACGCCCTCGGCGTGTTCGGCCGTAGCCCTTGATTGCCACTGTTAGGGCAAGGACCGCTTCTGGTGTAAGCCTATCACGACCGGTTCCTTAGCCTCAAAGCGGTGGTTTAGGTGACATAGTTCACGTGTCCGTGTCTCACACCCTATGTCGGTGACACCGATCCGGAGATTTAGTTAGGCGTGGTGGATCGACATGGGCAACTTGCCACTAGACCCGGCACTTCATAGTCTGCGGTAGCAGAGCACGGTGCATGCTTACGCTCATTATAGCGCCCGACCGGAGAGCTCCTCGGGATCTTGAGCTAGTGTACCTTTCAGACGATGATGAGAGACAGTGAGGCCGAGTCTTGGTTCTCGTATAGGGCGTATTGTGTGGTGTGGATTATTACGGACTAAGACCCCGAGTTGGCATCCGAGGTCCAAGTGTGGACTTAAGCTATGTGCTCTATTATGTGTTTATGTTCACAACTTGCATACACTCATCTAGATGACCATGTGCATCGTATTGTACCCCTGGTCGGGGATTCTTACTTGAGTAATTCGTTACTCACCCTTACTTATCTTTCGTAAACCATGGCGCGAGGCAGATGGTCGAAGGAGGAGCTATGATCATGGGAACGTCTTTCGTCGTCTCGACTTTTTATTTCTATGACTCTTGTCTTTCATTTTCCCCGCATGCATGTGGCACACGAGCCCCTAGGATGTTTTCTCAATGATTTTGTGGATTCCCGCTTTATTGAATTTGAGAATGTTCCAAATGTTTTAATAAATCTCTGATCGTGAGTGTACGTTTTGGAAATGTATTTGCCTTGAAACAGTTTCAAAGAAACTATATTGATTTCTGATTGAACCTTGATTGTTTTGTTTTAATTGGGAATCTAAAAACTTATTTGCATATTATCCTTTCCTTTGAATGTATGCATTGGGGTAAAGGCCTATTTAGAGCCCCTTTTGGGTCGGGTCTTTACTGATTGGTATCGAGCTCGAGTCATAGACTTTGTAGACCGACCTTTTGTTGTAGGTCGTCTTTCCCATGATCACCGGCACTCAAGCGGTCATCAGTGCGCCTAAGTTTTCTGCTTTAGAAAAGGGTTAAGAATTTACAATACCTTTCATCTAGTGTATGCCTTGTGTAGTGTTGTGGAGCGGAGACGCGAGTTCGACTCGTTGTTGGTTTGGGCTTAGTGAGCCATCATGCCAACTTTCCTCAAAGATCGCAGCGAGCTTTGTTTAGCGGCTTGTTGAGGTATCCAGATAGATCCGGATGCCCCGGGACATCGCTCGAGGGGGAGGCGAGCTTAGACTCCGTTGGCCATTTGTGGCCCGATTGTCGCTTTTCCTTAGTGAGAGGGTGGTGGTGCTTCGTGCGGATCGCCAAGATGTTGATCGCACCCGCAGGAGCAGGGCGCTTGGCATGTCCGACCGAGGAGTTGGACAGATCGTGTTGATGTTGAGGCCGCGTCCCAGGTTGTTAGGCCCGCATGCCGATTTGGCCCCGGCAGCTTGAGTTGCCTAGAGGAGGGGGTAGAGGCTAGCAGCGCCTCGCAGTGAGACTCCTTGAGTAGAGTGTGCTCCACCATGAGAGATCCGATGGCGTGTCTTTAGCTATCGAGAGAGCGGAGACCTGTGCGCAGCTTTGTAGCGCGTAGTGAGGAGTCCCGGCACGCTTACCCTAGCCGACGTGAGTCTGCTTTCAAAGATTTTTCCCCCAGTAGCTCTTGTAGCCCCGAGGTTCTCGGGAGGGCATGATCAGCAGTTTATTCAGATGAGTTTGTTGGCGTTGTTGGAGACGCCCGGTGTTGGCAAATGGATGCCCAGTAGAGCTCGATGTTTTAGTAAGTCCTACCGCTAGTAGTAAGGTAGTTGGCCGTGTTTTAGTTTAGCATCCGTGTGTGGGATGCCCCGCATGCTCAAAGGCCGAGGTGTGCCGCCTCTGTCTTTGTTTGGTTCATCGGATGGTGGTGGAAATCCCTTGTGAGAGGTGGTCTAGCGAGTCTCCACCACCGCCCGATTGTTTGGCAAGTTGCCGTGTTAGTGGCTTGAGGCGGATGAAGGGTCATCTTTGCCCCTCTTGCGAGCCTGTTGTTGTTTAACAGCCCCGCTTCCTCGGATGTTGATTTGGTAGTAGTAGCACTTGAGGTGCATTGGTTGGTGTGCCACTTTGGCACTAAGTCCAGTTCAAGCTTGAGTTTGGCTTGGCATAGCAGATGGTTCTATGCCGTCCGAGTTCAAAGACACTTCTTTAGCCATTGGATCCATTTATGGAAATTGCACTTGTTTAGGTCGTGCAAGAGGGCTAGTTCGGTGGTAGTTGAAGGACCACAAGTGAAAGGATGTTCGAGAGGAGCTGGAGCCTCTTCCCGGTGTTTACTGGGGGTCGAGTAAGTCAAGTCAGAGTTGGCGGTGGTAAGTGTTAGTGCGTGTGAGTCTCACGCTAATGCTATGGCCAAGAGATCTTTGTGGTTGGTAGTGCGGTCCACTACCTTCGGGTGCCTAAACTTTGAGTTGAGTGAGCATTGTAGATGCGAGTTCGGTCCAAAGAGGAACCATGAGTTGGATGCCCGTGAGATGAGTTGGATGCTCTCGAGATGAGTTGGATGCTTATGAGATGAGTTGGATGCCTATGAGATGAGTAGGACGCCTTATGTGTAAGCGCACTTGGTAGAGTCTTGGTATAAAGTAAGTTCGGTTTAAGCGTCGTTATGTTTTAGCAGAGCAAGGTTGCCACCGCTTGAGTATCGTGGGAAGATGGAACTTTTGGTGTTCCTTGGATTGTTTGTATCATTGCCGAGTTATCGTTGCTTTGTGGAAAAGCGCTTGTTAGTCTTGGATCTCTAAAGGAAGGTTGGGAGTTGTGCACACAAGTGTGTTTTGTGTGGTTCGTTCCGTGGCGAGTTTCGATCCATGTAGGGTTTGCTTTGGAGATCTCGTGCTCGGTTCCTTGAGAAGTGGGACTCGGTGGTTGTTGTAAGGCTTCGGTTGAGGTGGTAAGGATACCGTGCTCGTGGTATCAAGTTGTTGCTTAGGCAAGATTTGTTAAGTTGGGCCTAAGCTTGGTTGGCGGATCTTCTTGTTGATCGTTGGTTGGAGTTCAGCTTGGAAACCGAACAAGAGCGGTGGTAGCTAAGCGCGTGGTTTCGATCGGCATGGCTAAGAGAGTTGTTCGGATCCTTCCTTGGGTAGAAGTTATGTTGTGGCTGATGCTTTGAGTAGGAGGATGACGATTCTCGTAGCGCTTCGGGTCCTCTAGGTTCCCAAGGAGTTGGAGTTGGCCAAATGGTTGGGATGCCGGAAATTGGAGTTGTTTGTTCAGCAAATTGTCCATTAGATCGTATGCCTAGCAGTGTGTGTGTCGAGGGTTGCCAAGAACCCTAGGTTGTGGAGAGCCTCTCGAGCTCGGTCGAGCCCACTAGTGAGTTTCAGCTTGGCTAGCCGAGGCGTGTAGTTTGTAGCCTCGGCGGAGTTGCTAGCAGCCTTGGTAGACTAGCAAGCTAGTGTTTATTTGGAGTAAAGTCCGGAGTGGTTTCGTGTGGTGGCAAGTTGATGCTTGGTGTTGACCAAGTGTGGATTGAAGTTGCTAGAGTTTAGTTTTGCTCGTGGGGGCGAGTGGTTTGTGCCATGTTGGTTGTTTTTTCCTGTTTCCAAGATGTTGAGTTGCCCCGCTTGGGCATTTGGAGGTTCAAATCGAGATGGACCCTTGTTGTGCCCCGTGAGATTAGATGTTGTTGCTCTGGTGGAGCAAGACAGGTGAGCGTATGTGGAGTTCTCTGTCCGTTGGTTGTCCGCTTGTAGGAGCCGCTTTCCTTCTGGGAGTTGTCGTTACTACTCCCTTAGTCTTGGAGTTAATGGTGGAGCGCTAGCTTGAAGGAAAAGTTTGTTGGTCGCTTGGAAGTAGTCGTTTGTCCAGTTAAGCGGATTCTTGGAGGGTGTTCTAGAGGCTGCAGTAAAGGTTGTCCTGCCTCTTATGAGTGTTTGGCCTAGTTGGTTAAGATTTTGTGTGTTGGCATGGAAGATGTTGCACCTTTGTAGTGGAAGATCTTCTTTGTATCAGTTGTGGGTTGAGGTTGCACCATTGTGGCTGGATTAGGGTCTGGACTTATCGAGGATCCTTGGCTTTGGCTAGTGTAGCTTGCACTCTGCCGCCATTGTTGGTATTCTTGTTCTTGGTAGTTGGTGTTGACCAGGTAGTGGAGTTCCGTTATGAAGTTTCGGTGGGAAGGTGCATTAAGCCTAAGCTTGAGGGTTAAGCCTGTATGTGTTATCGTTTGGACTTGTGAGATGTGTTTCATATTTGAGGCGAGCTTTGTTCCGTTGTTTGCACGGAGGTAAGTTTAGTGGATGGAGCCCTCTGGGGCCTGGTTGTTTGCAAGTTGTCTTGCCCAGCTTGTGATTTGAGTCGAGCTAGAGATGAGTGGATTGGCATAGCTATGCAGTTGTAGTTGTTTGAGCTTCCTAGTTCGTAGCACTCAAGTTGTTGGATTGTAAGTTTCCGTGTGGGAGCCGTCACCTAGTTGAGGTTGTTGTGTGAGTTCAGATTTTTGGAGTATTGACTTGATGTAGCTAGAGCTCGCACCTCGGTTGTTGTGCGATGCCATTTCTATGGAGTAGAGGCATGTCGATTTCAGTTGGAGATGTTGCCATTAGGGTGTGGCAACAAAGGTTTGTTCTAGGCAGTGCGTGGGCGAACCGTGATTCAGGAGAGTGTTCTTAGAGGCTTATGAGCCGAGTGCAGTTTCTGTAGTGTTTTCACCCTTTTTGTCCGAGGGTCTTTTGGGAGGAGTGAGCCAGATCCTTCGGAGCTTGTTGCGAGTTGGTGTTTCCGTGATTAGGCAAAATGGAGACCAAAGTGTGGTTTTAGGAGGTTGCCTTGAGTAGCGCTTCTCGTGGTCGGGCTTCTTGTGGTTCCATTGAGGCATTGTATGGTAAGTGTTGCGAGTCTCTAGTCTTTGTGAGAAAAGGTTGGTGGCCGTCGGTGTTGTTTTGGGTCCCGTGTGTTGCTGCAGCTTGACCAGAGGTGTTGTGCAAGAGGTTGAGCTCGTTTGTGGTTAGCTCAGAGCGAGGCATGAAAGTTTCGTCGATGTCGTCAAGTTTTAGAGTTTGAGGTTGGACAAGTCGCGTGCTTTTAAGATTGTGCCGCTGTGAGTTGTGTTGAGTTTTGGTAAGCGGGAGAAGTGGAGTCTCCTGTTGTTGGACCATTTGAGATTCTCGAGAGGATTGGCAGAGTTGCATATTGGTTAGCTTTTTCGGTCAATGTCAGCCGTGTGCAGTGTTCTCATGTATCGGTGGGAGGCAGTATGTGTCGGACCCATTGCTCATTGTGGACTTTGAGCCTTTGCGGTGATTGAGGATTTGAGCTTCGAGAGGAAGCTGTGAGTATTCTCGGTCCTTGAGACGAAGACGTTGCATAATCGTGAGATCCGCTTTGGTAAAAGTTCGGTGGAGGAGTTAGAGTTCAGAGGAGGCCGCTTGTGAGCGGGAAGACGGGATGAGATTGCGAGATCTCCGTCTTTGCTTTGATCTTAAGGACTTTCGAGGACGAAAGTCATAAAAAGGAGGGAATATTGTAACGGCCCGTGTTTTCGTCCCGCTTTCCAGTATGCCCTAGGGGTATTTTAGTAATTTGGTCGGGCCACGGGGCCGCTTTATGTCTTTTTCCGCTTGCTAAAATTATTGGATGGATTTATGAAGGTTTTGAGGCTTTGTGGTTTGGTTTGAGCATGGGTAGATGCAAAAGTAAAAATAAAGGAATTTGTCTTTGCAAAGGGGTTTGAACCCGGTCTCTGAGGAAGCTTGTAGAGATGTGTGCCAATTGAGCCATTAGGTGCTCTGGTTGCTTTTTCTGCATCACATCTTAGTTAACCTTGGATCTTTGGTGTTTGGTGCATTTGGTTAAATGAAATAGAAATTAGGTTTGTTGTGTTTTCTTCTCCAAAGAGTTGTGGCCGCCCAAGCTTTCTCCCAAGCTCTCCTTGCCGATTCTTCATCCTTGCAGCTCCATTGGATCGCTTCATCATCACTCCGGGTAAGTCTTCATCCTCTTCATCTTCTCGATTGGGTGTTCTTGTTGGCCAAGGTAAGGAGAAGAGCTTGTGTGTGTGTGTGTTTGTAGCAGTCGCCCAAAGATGCCCAGATCTGCCAAAGAAGAAGCCCAAAGCCGCCCAGATCGCCTAGCAAAGAAGCCCAGTGCCGCCAGATCACACAAGCGAAGCGAGCACCAGTGCCGCCCGCACCGCCACTTCGTCGCGGCCGTCACGCGCTGGCTGAGCGGCTGCGCACGCCGCGTCTCGCGCGCCGCGCGCCGCCGCTCGCGCTGCGCCGCGCGCGCGCGCGCGCGCCGCCGCCTCGCGCCAACGCCATTGCTCGTCGTCGTCGCTTGCTCACGCGCTCGTGCGCTGCGCCCGGCCAGCCGTCGTCATACATATGCGCTTGCGCCAGCCTGCCTCTCTGCGCCGCCCGTCGGCGCCCAATGTGCGGTCCTCGCGCCATCATCCCTTCTTCGCCCGTCGCTGGCCAGCCAGCCAGCCGCCGTCTTTGCCGCCGCGTCTGTCGTGTCGCCGTGCCGTGTGTGAGTGCCCTTGAGCCGAGCACGCTTGTTTTATTATATTTTTTAGGGCTATGATTGTGATTTCTATTGTGTTTGTTAGGTTCTCGTTAGCTAGCTCGGGATCGATTGCAGCGTAGGATTTTGTGTGTAGTTGCCCCTGCCAAGGTAAGGATTTCTTCTGGGAGTTGTGTGGACCTCGCGATGTTCTATGTGATTGTTGTTTGTATGTTTGTTTGTGATTATCAAAGATGTATAGTTTAGGTGCTCTGCTTCAATTCTCGACTAGCATGACTTCGTATGTTGTTCTCTCATGTTAGCCCATGCTAGGTTGTTCCGTTTCTAGCATGCTCATATCTGTTCTTGCTTCGTAGTACCATGCTAGGTTCGTTGTATCTGTTGAGCACGTTTTGGATTGTATTGGATTGTATGTTATTGATATGATAGGTTAAAGTGTAGGTAGGTAGCATCATCCGGCCTGATGCATAAAGTATCTTGCATCCATGGCGGGGGCGCCGAGATAGTTCTCCGTCCACTCGACCCCGCTAGGGTTTAGCTAACCCGGCCAGTAGGCCCGCAATCTTGGGTGAGGGTGGCGATCGTTAAATGCCCCCCAACGGTCGGGATGATGACTTGGCATTGCCTCGCCCCGACGATCGGCACGTCCTCGCCGTGTTCGGCGTAGCCCTTGATTGCCACTGTTAGGGCAAGGACCGCTTCGGTGCAAGCCTATCACGACCGGTTCCTTAGCCTCAGTGCGGTGGTTCAGCCGACATAGTTCACGTGTCCGTGTCTCACACCCCTATGTCGCGACACCGATCCGGAGATTTAGTTAGGCGTGGTGATCGACATGGGCGACTTGCCACTGGACCCGGCACCCCCATAGTCTGCGAGCACGCGGTGCATGCTTACGCTCATTACAGCGCCACGACCGGAGAGCTCCTCGGGATCTTGAGCTAGTGTACCTTTCGTGATCGACGATGAGAGACAGTGAGGCCGAGACTTGGTTCTCGTATAGGGCGTATTGTGTGGTGTGGATTATTCCGACTAAGACCACGAGTTGGCATCCGAGGTCCAAGTGTGGACTTAAGCTATGTGCTCTATTATGTGTTTATGTTCACAAATTGCATACACTCATCTAGATGACCATGTGCATCGTATTGTACCTGGCCGGGATTCTTACCGAGTAATTCGTTACTCACCCTTACTTATCTTTCAGTAACCATGGCGCGAGGCGTGATGGTGAAGGAGGAGCTATGATCATGGGAACGCGTCTTTGTCGTCTCCGACTTTTTATTTCTATGACTCTTGTCTTTCATTTTCCCCGAATGCATGTAGCGGGCACGAGCCCTAGGATGTTTTCTCAATGATTTTGTGGATTCCCGCTTTATTGAATTTGAGAATGTTCCAAATGTTTTAATAAATCTCTGATCAGAGTGTACGTTTTGGAAATGTATTTGCCTTGAAACAGGTTTCAGCAAACTATATTTATTTCTGATTGAACCTTGATTGTTTTGTTTTAATTGGGAATCTAAAAACTTATTTGCATATTATCCTTTCCTTTGAATGTATGCATTGGGGTAAAGGCCTATTTAGAGCCCCTTTTGGGTCGGGTCTTTACATATCGTGTGGTGGATTATTCTGGAGTAAGACCCTGAGATGGCATCCGAAGTTTATGTGTGGATTTAAGTTATGTGCTCTCTTCTGTGTTTATATTCATAGCTTGCATACCTTTCTGCTAGATGACCATGTATATCGTATTGTACCCCGGTTGGGGATTCTTATTGAGTAATCCGTTACTCACCCTTATTTTTGTGGTTTTCCACAGGTAACCATGATGCGAGACAGGATGGCTGGAGGAGGAGCTGTGATCATGGAAACCAGTTGTTCGACCTCTGAGTTTATGTCTATGATTCTTTGTGTTTTATTTTCCTCTGAATGCATGTAGTTGGGCACGGAGCTCTAGGTTGTTTTGTGACTGCTTTTCCGGATTCTAGCACTGTTGTAACTGTTGGAAAGTTTTGAATGTTTTAAATAAATCTCTGATCAGAGTGAGTTTTGGAAATGTATTTGTCTTGGAACAGGTGCTTGGAAACAGGGACAGGTTTCAGGAATTTTGTATTGACCTTTTAAATGGATGTTGTATGTTTTAGTTTTCACTTAGCATCCGAAAACCATTCTTGCATATTGTCTTTATGTTTTGAACACATGCATTAAGGTAAAGGCCTATTTTAGAACCCCATTCGGGTCGGGTCTTTACAAACCGCTGTGCCACCCAGATCAACTCCACAACACAGGAGCTAAGCTGACTCCTCCTAAACAGAAACGATCCCCTAGCAAGCGGACTTTCGAAGGACAGTGAACTCCACACACGCTCGCAATCTAGCTCAAACAATGTTGTCATCAACCAACTCTCTCGGAAGCAACAACAGAGGGTTTTCATAAAAGACTGATCCACTAGCTCAAAACTAGCAGTACTCTCCCAAACGTCGAAGGAGGGCAACTCCAGAAACTTTATGGACAGGAACAAGTCCTAAGACAACGCCCACTTGATCCAACCAAGCTAGCTCCTGAAACCCCACGGAAACCACACCTTGGTCAACACCAAGCACCATCTTGCTAAAACTCCAAAACTTACGCAGAGGTTACTAAGAACAACTCAAGCTTGTTAACCGACCACAAAGCTTCCAGTAACTCGATCGAGGTCCACTACCTAGGTGTGACTGAGCTCTGGTGAGGCTCTCCACAACCTAGAGTTCCTCCGACAACCCTCAGACACACACTACCGTCAAACGGTCTAATAGTCAACTGACTACACAGGCAACAACTCCCTCTAGCATCTCAACTATGCTAGCCAACTCTAACCCCTCGAAAAGCAGTCAAGACCCGAAACGCTACACAATGTGTAATCCTCCTACTCAAAGCATCAGCCACATCGTAGCTTCTACCCAAGGTAAGGATCGAAACAACACTCTTAGGAACGACGATCAGAAACTGCTTGGCTTTACGACCCCTCTCTTGTTCAGTACCAGCTGAACTGCAACCTGTAACGGCCCAGGTTTTCATCTCGATCTTCCACGTATGCCCTAGGGGTATTTTGGAAATTTGGTCGAGCCGTCAGGGCCGTTTATGTCTTTTTCAGTTGCTAAAATTATTGGTTGGTCTTATGTTGGATTTTGATGCTTTGTGGATGTGTTTGGGGCATGGTGAGATGCAAAAGTAAAATGGAGAAATAAAGTTGCAGCAGCCATGGTTCGAGCCAGGGTGGCTTTGTGAGCTAGAAGAGAGCCTTGCCAAGTGAGCCACCAGGAGTTATTGATGCTCATTCTGCGGTATGTCTTGGTTAGCTATGGGTTTTTGGGATTTTGGTGTTTTTGGCTAAATGAAGAGAAATAGGTTTTTTCCCCATTTGTTCTTCAATCCCCTTGGCCGCCCAACCCTTTTCCTCAAGCTCCATTGCCGTGATTTTCTTCCCCGTGCCAAGCTTCGGCCATCGAGAATCGTCCCGGCCGAGCAGTAGCCCAACAGAGCAAAGAGGTCGCCCAAAGAAGCGCCCCATGTGCCGACCACCGCCATCGCGCCAAGCGATTTCAACCATCAAGATCATCGCCCGGCCGAGCGGCCAGAGCGCTGTCGCCCGACGCCAAAGCCTGTGTCGCGTCGCAGCCTTGCCGTGTCGCGTCGCTCGTTCGCGCGAGCTGCAGCGTCAACCCGCGTGCAGCCTCAGCGCCCGTGCGCCCATCACTCGTCCATGCCAGCACGATCGCCCGTGCCGCATCGGTCCTCCTGTCCGGGCGTAGCCAGCGCCCGCAAGCCCGCATCTGTGCCATCGGATCTGCTTCTCCACTCCAGCGTGCCTGCTTCCAGACATCCCGTCCGCATCGCGCGCTGCTGCCTATTAGCGCCAAAGAAGAGCCGTCTTCGACTGCAGTCCGTCCCGTCGCGATCCTGCTGTGTGAGTTGCTCCCGAGCTAAGCTCTGTTTATTTTATTATATTTAGTCCTATGGATTGTGATAATTATTGTGCTTGTTAGGTTCTCATTAGCTAGCTCGGGATCGATCGCAGCTTAGGATTCTTGTGTGTAGTTGCCTTCCGACCAGGTAAGGATTTCTTACCAAAGTTGTGTGGGCCCTGCGATATTATATGTGATTGCTGTTTGTATGCTTGTTTGTGTTTATCAACATGTTTAGTGATAGGTGCTCTGTTCTGAATTCTCGACTGGCATGATTTCTTATGTTGTTTCTCATGTTAGTCCATGTTAGGTTGTTCTATTCTGGCATGCTCGTTATCTGTTCTTGCTTCGTAGTATCATGCTAGGTTCGTTGTATCTGTTGAACACGTATTGGATTGTTTGTTGTTGATGTTATAGTTTAGAGTTCAAATAGGTAGCATCATCCGGGCCAGGATGCATAAAGTACCTTGCATCCACGACAGGGACGTACAAGGCAGTACGCCGTCCCTGATCCCCCGTTAGGGTTTAGCTAACCCTAACGGCAGGGTAACGGCCCCGTTTTCCTTCCCGGTTAATAGCAAAATTAATTGGAAAATTAATTGAATCTTTTGGGATTTGAACCTTGCCCTAAATGGTGAATTTGGAGTTTTAAGAAAAGAGTCTTAATTAAAAAGAAAAAGAAAAAGAAAAGAAGGTTGCTTTAGCCGGGACCCGCAAGAGAAAAGCCTTGGGAAGGGAATTTAGGTCTCCTAACCTATTTAAAAATAAGGAAAAGAAGGAAAATCAAGAAAACCCCTAATTTTCCCCTCATAGCCACATTCTCTCTCTCTCTCTCTCTCTCTCTCTCTCTCTCTCTCTCTCTCTCTCTCTCTCCTAAAACTCTAGCCGAGCAGCCCCTAGCCACACCATCGAGCCACCATCAAACCACCCCGAGCCACCCAAATTTCTAGCCGCACGCACCACCCGCTCCATCGCACCACCCCCGCCCCTGCACGACCCTGCTGCGCGCTCGGCCTCTGCCGCCCGACCACATCGCGCGCTGCAGACTGAAGCCCCACCGCCGCACACCCATCGCCGCCGACGTCGCCGTGGCCGCCAAAGACCGCCGGCGTCGCTGTGGTCGCCACGCCGCGCAACGCAGCCAGACGCGCCCGCCGCGCTTCGCCGCCGCTCAGCGCGATCCTCGCCGCAAGCGCCAACCCAGCCCGAAGCCGCTGCGCTCGCTGCCGCCGCCTTGCAGCCACCTGCTGCCACTGCTGCGCTGCCGCTGGCGTCGCCCGACGTCTGCCGTCGCCAGCGCTTAGCAGCGCCAGCAGCCCCACCACCCGCACCGCACCAGCCAGCGCCCCAAGCCACCCTCCTTGCTGCGCGAGGCCCGTGTCTTCTCGGTGGTAATTCCCGAACCAATCCCTTTGTGTTTTCTAAGCTTCCGTCTTTGTATGTAATTACTTAGGATGTTTTATTTATGCCTAGGTTGCTCGAGTTCGTATTAAGCTCGAGGGTCTTTTGGTTGTGAAAGCTATTCTCCACTTGTTTCCAGTGTAAGGACTTCCTACCGTGGTTGTGTGGACCCCTGCTATGCTTTCTTAATTGTGCCTTGTATGCTTGTTTACCTTTATGAGCATGTTAGTGGATAGGATAGCTAGTGATTGAATTCTTGCTAGCATGTTTTGCCTTTTTATACATGTTAGTGCCATGCTAGGTTTGTTCTTCCAAATGCTTGAGATTCTGCTTTAAGCTCGTAGTATCATGCTAGGCTATGTATGACAGATGTCTTTGTGAATGTTAGCCAGAATCACGTGCTTGGTAGTCTAAGCTAGTATAATAGGGTTTGTCATCATCTAGAGGTGAGAGCGGACATAACGCACCTTGTCCCCACTGGTCGGGAGTAGAGCGAAGCATAACGTACCTTGCTTCCCCGGCAGCCAAATGAGGATTAGCTACCTCATTGGCATAAGCCTAGTTTGTAGCTCGCTAGAGCGGAACCCCGCTAATCGGTGCAAGCCTACCTGGCCGGTTCTTAGCTTCAGTCGGTGGCAGTACAGTGCCGCACAGATGAGTGCCGAGGGCCTCGCACTATCGTGTTCGATGACACCGCTTTGAGTCTTAGGCATGCGTGCTGGCCCGCGTAGTTTGCCCTTAGGCCCCGCATTTACGCCGGTTGCGTGAAGAGCATGCGGTGTCGCAAGCACGCCAGCGTTAGTAGCCTGCCCGGAGAGCTCCCGGGCTAATGTTCGTGAGTACACCGCCCTTCCCGTTTAGAGCCGGACTTCTCGTACTCTCCGATAGTCCAGATTATAAGCGAGGGTAAGAGGCCCTTGAGGACACCCATTGGGATTGACTCTAGAGTTAATCAATTGGTCGAGGGAGAAAGACCCTCGAGGGTGTCGGACATCTTGGGATCGGTTTTTGAGCTGATCAATTGGCCAAGGGAGAAAGACCCTTGGAGATGTCCCGGGATTGGTTTGAGAGCCAATCATTAGGCCGGAAGTAGGAGACTTCCGTGGATTCCGGATTTGCCTTGTGAGCTCGTTGAGCTAAGATCCGTGTTGATATTTGTAGCATGTGTACTAGGTTGCTAGATGATAGATTGCATCGTATCGCACTCCCGGTCGGGGTTCTTCTTGAGTATGTTTATACTCACCCTTATCGTGGTTTCTTCCACGGTAACTTGGGACAACGCACCGAGGTGGCTAGCGGAGAGAGCTGGGAGATCATGGATGCTGCTGACACTCTGTCGTGTCTTATTTTACTGTTTTTGGATTTCAGCATGTAGTTGGACTTAGGTCCGTAGGGAAAACTATGATTTGAACTATTTTATGTTTTAAGGAAAGTACTGATCAGTCACTGTTTTTAATTTGAATGGTTCGTTTCTGCTTAATGAATGTTTACTTTGTTTTTAATGTTTTCCACTCTTATATTTGAAAAAGTTTTACAAACCGACCCCAGCCGGGTCCTTTTAAGCTTTTCACTTGCATGCTGAGTAAAGATCTAGATTTAGTCCCATTTTCGGGTCGGGTCTTTACAGTTGGTATCAGAGCACAGAGTCATAGATTCTGTAGACTAACCTGTTTGTAGGTTGTGTTCCCATGATCTCCAGCACTCCAAGGCCGCCAGGTTTGTCTAAGTTCAATAAGCTAAGGGTTTTGTTTATGATACTATATGCAGTACACATGTGTTATCTTTGTTGGCAGAGAAAGTCCGAGCGTGGACTAACCCGTTGTGGTTTCCGTGTAGATCGCCAAATGCCTGGTTACACGTAGTGGAGCAGTCCGTCTGAACCGCAAATAGAGATCTTTGCAGAGCCAGCAGCCGAGTATATCAAAGCTCGTAGGCGCCCGTGGCACCAGAGGTTAACTTGCCCAGAGAAGGGGCGGAGGCCGCTATGCCTCAAGGTGCAGCTCCGGGAGGAGATATTTCGCTATGAGAGACATGATGATGGGCCTAATGGCCGAGCAGAGAGTCGAGACTCAGGCGCAGCTAGCAGCAGCAGAGAGAGAGGAGTCTAGGGCACAGATAGCCCAATTGACACAGCTCATGCAAAGCGAGCACCCCAGCAGCTCCAGTAGCCCGGTAGCTCCGGTAGCTCAACCGGAGGGGCAGGGTCATCGAGACCAGTCGACTCACTTGATAGTGCGAGAGGAGCTGCTGAGTTTGGCAAGTGGTTGAAAGATTTCACCAAGTGGAAGCCAAGAGAATTTGATGCTTGAGAGAACCCACTTGTGGCGATCGGTGGTTGGCAAGAATGGAGTACATCTTTAGAGTTATGGGATGCCCGGATGTACAGAGGCCGAGATGTGCTGCCCATGTTCTCTCGACACACCGTGAGTGGTGGTGGGAGTCCACAGATAGAGCTAGACCACTGGGTCTTCTCCACCCACACAGGAGTTCTTTAGAACGGTTCGTTGAGCTAAACGCGTTAATGACGAGGCTCGGCAGGAGATGGCAGAGGCCTTCTCCAATCAAACAGGGGATCGAGATAGTATTATCGCTTATGAGAAGAAGTTCTCTCGAGTATAGCTATTTCGCACCGGAGCTCATTGCCACCGAGAAGCTCAAGACTAAGAAGTTCATTTGTGGGCCGAGGAAGGAGGTTGCTCGGATGTTCGAGCACTCGCTCTTGAGAGTTATGATCGAGCGCAGAGTTGGCCACGATTTATAACCCGGCGTATCCGCCAGATGCAGATTCTCATTGCGCCACTCGGTCGATTCAGCCGCCAGCAGATATTCCGGCGTAAGAGGAAGTCTGGGACTTCTAGTGGTTTCCGCTCAATCGTCAAGAGACTCGCCGGCGGGCCGATCCAGTGATCGAGATCGGCGCCGACCTCGTAGAGAGCCGTGGATCGCCAGGCGGGCGGGGCCAGCAACCACTCATTGCAACAAGTGCGGAAAGGCACATTATGGTCTGCAGTGTGGAGCATCGCCCGTGCTTGCTACGAGATGTGGCAAGGAGGGGCATTTGGTGTAACGACCCAGGTTTTTCTTCCCGGTCTTCTAGGTATGCCCTAGGGGTAATTTGGTAATTTGGTCGGGCCGTCATGGTCGCTTTGTGTCTTTTTCCACTACTAAAATTATTTTATGGTTTATGTAGGTTTTGGAGGAGTTTGAGGTTTGGTTGAGCAAGGTTTGATGCAAAAGTAAAAAT
The DNA here is from genome assembly GCA_036507275.1 of Sicyos edulis. Classification (NCBI taxonomy): domain Eukaryota; kingdom Viridiplantae; phylum Streptophyta; class Magnoliopsida; order Cucurbitales; family Cucurbitaceae; genus Sicyos; species Sicyos edulis. The sequence goes on along the minus strand of JAYKKH010000046.1, from coordinate 52,683 downwards.
AAAGGAAATTGTCTTTGCAGTGGGGTTTGAACCCGGTCTCTTGGGAAGTTTGTAGAGATGTGTGCCAATTGAGCCATTAGGTGCTCTTGTTGCTCTTTCTGCATCACATCTTAGTTAACCTTGGATTTTGGAGTTTTGGTGCATTTGGTTAAATGAAATAGAATTAGGTTATTCCATCTTCTTCTCCAAAACACCTCTTGGCCGCCCAAGCTCTCCATCTCCATAGCCTTGCCGATTCTTCATCCTTGCATCTCCTTGGGTTCGATCATCATCATTCCGGGTAGGTATTGATCTTCTTCTTCTTCTTCTCATCCGCTTGGTGTGCGTTTGGCCAAGTGAAAAGAGGTGTGTTGTGTGTGTTGTGTTGATTGCAGCCCGGTAGAGTGTAGCCGAGCCAGCAAGACAGACAGATCGCCCCGATCGCTCGCCGCGCCAGATCTGTCCCCAGCGGCCTTTGCCGTTCGCCCGGCCAAAGACAGATCGCCGCTGTTGTCGCCGCGTCCGGCCGATCGCTCGCCACGCGCCGAGATCTGTCCCCCAGCAGCCTTGCCGTTCGCCCAGCCAAGCACAGATCGCCGATCGCTCGCCGCGCCAGAGGTCCTCCCGGCGCCGCGCGTCGGCCCAGCGCGCCGCGTCGCCGCCTATCGCGCGCCCTCGCCGCGTCGCGCGTGCCGCTCATCGCACGCCCTCGCCGTGTCCGCTTGCCGGCCCGCTCGCCGCGCCGCCAGCGCGAGCGTTCGCCGCGCGCGCGTCCACCTGCTGCTGCGCCGTGTCACGCCGCCGACGCGCCCGCGCGCGCGCGCGCGCCCGCCCGAGCTTCGCCGCTACGTCGCGTCTCCTCTGCCCGTGCGCGCGCGGAAGTCCGTCGTTGCCCAAAGCGCAGCGGCCAAGTAGCGTCCTTGCTTGCCGTGCCGGCTTGCAGCGACCCCAAGCTCGTGTCGTCGCGCGCGCGTGAGTTCCCGAGCCGAGCTTGCTATTCTATTGTTGTTTAGATATTTTAGATGCTTGATTATTGTTGGTTTGCTAGGTTCCCGCCGCTAGCTAGGGATTGTTCCATGACTTAGGATTTGTGTGTAGAAGTCTTCCGCCAAGGTAAGGATTTCTTACCGGGGTTGTGTGGACCTGCGGTATATTTGTGATTGTTGTTTAGTATGCTGTGTATGATTACTAGCATGTTTATCTCTAGGTGCTCTGTCAATTCTGATGGCATGAACTCTTGTATTGTTTCTCATGTTAGCCCATGCTAGGTTGTTCTATTCTAGCATGTTCGATATCTGTTCTTGCTTCGTAGTATCATGCTAGGTTCTTTGTATCCGATGAGCACGTATTGGACGCATTGATTGAATCGTTATTATTGTTAAGGTTTAGAATTGAGGTAGATAGAATCATCCGGCCCGATGCATAAAGTATCTTGCATCTATGGCAAGGACGTTCGAGACGATTCTCCGTCCTTGGACCCCGTGAGGGATTAGCTATCCCAACCGGTAGGCCCCGCAATCTTGGGTGAGGGTGGCGGTCGTTAAATGCCCCAACGGTCGGGATGATGACTTGGCATTGCCTCGTCCCGGCGATCGGCACGCGTCCTCGGCGTGTTCGGCCGTAGCCCTTGATTGCCACTGTTAGGGCAAGGACCGCTTCTCGGTGTAAGCCTACCACGGCACGGTTCCTTAGCCTCAAAGCGGTGGTACAGGTGACATAGTTCACGTGTCGTGTCTCACACCCTATGTCGGTGACACCGATCCGGAGATTTAGTTAGGCATGGTGATCGAACACGGGCGACTTGCCACTAGACCCGGCACCCCCGAGTTTGCGGTAGCATGCGGTGCGCGCTTACGCTCATTACTGCGCCGGCGGATCGAGCTCCTCGGGATCTTGAGCGATGCACCTTTCGTGTCGGCGATGAGACAGCCGAGGCCGGGACTTGTTCCCGTATAGTGCGTATAGTGTGTTGTGGTATTTCCGGACTAAGACCACGAGATGGCATCCGAGGTCCAAGTGTGGACTTAGCTATGTGCTCCGCTCTGTGTTTGTACTCATAGCTTTGCATACATTCTTCTAGATGATCATGTATATCGTATTGTACCCCGGTTGGGGATTCTTACTGGTAATTCGTTACTCACCCTTATTCTCGTGGTTTTCCACGGGTAATCAAGGCGGGAGAGCAGGGATGGTGAAGGAGGAGCGTGATCATGGAATCCTCGCTTGTCATCTCGATTATTTTATTTTATTTATCATGACTCTTGACTTTTGTTATTTCCCCGAATGCATGTAGACGGGCAGAGCCCCAGGATGTTTTCTTACGTTTTATGGATTCCAAAGATATTTGTACTTGTGGATTGTTTTAATGGTTTAAATAAATCTCCGATCGAGTATGCTTTTAGAAATGTATGTTTTGGTTGTTGAATGTTTCTGCTTTTACTTGGGATCCGAAATGTATTTTTCATAATGTCTTTTATTTTCACTACATGCATTGGGGTAAAGGCCCATTTAGAGCCCCTTTTGGGTCGGGTCTTTACATTTGGCCAGATTCTGCACTCAGGATTTAGCAGCAGCGGGACCGGCCCAACAGCAGGCCGGGTGTTTGCCACTACTCGCCAGGAGGCGGAGCGTACTAATGATGCAGCAGCGAGTACGCTGCTTGTCTTCTGACACTATGCATTCGTATTGTTTGATTCGGGTTCGACCCATTCCTTTGTTTCGATGCATTCGTTAGACAAGCTTGTGTGGAGCTCGAACCTCTAGGGTTTGAGCTGTGTGTTGCCACTCCTTCCGGGTGTGAGTATGTTAGCTAGCGATAGAGTTAAGCATGGCGGATCTGAGATATCGATGAGATTTTAGAGGCTACCCTCATAGTGCTGTCTATGAGCGGTTTCGATGTGATCCTTGGCATGGATTGGTTGGCGAGAGAACCATGCATTGATAGACTGCCGCCGGAAAGAAGTGGTGTTTAGGCCGCCTCGAGGCCGAGCTTCAAGTTTCATGGTGTCGAGGCGGAACTTGCCCGCCATTGATCTCAAAGAAGCGAAAGCCCATAGATTGTTGGCTCGAGGAGCTTGGGGCTTCTTGGCAAAGCTGCGAGAGATAGTAGTCTGCGTTGATCGCTGACATGGTCCTGTGGTGCAAGAGTTTGCGATGTTTTCCCTGAAGAGTTGCTGGGTTTACCCCGAAAGCGGGTTGGACTTCACCATTGAGTGGAGCCGTGGACTCTTCCCATTTCCAAAGCCCCGTATCGTATGGCGCCACCGGTGAGTTGAGAGAACTCAAAGTGCGATTGCAAGAGATGCCGGATCGAGGTTTCATCCGTCCGAGTGTGTCCCCGTGGGGAGCACTCATCTGCTTTGTTAAGAAGAAGGATGGATCCATGCGCTTGTGTATAGACTATAGAGAACCAATAAAGTCACGGTGAAGAATAAGTATCCCCGCCGCGTATAGATGATCTGTTTGATCGGCTTCAGGGAGCATCGATGTTTTCTAAGATTGATTTGAGGTCGTGGTACCATCACCGAGGATTCGAGATGCGAGATATCCCGAAGACCGCGTTGGATCGAGGTATGGTCATTATGAGTTCGTGGTCATGTCTTTCGGACTCACGAACGCCCCGCAGCGTTTATGGACATGATGGACAGAGTGTTCAAGGCATTCTTGGATAACTTTGTCATCGTATTCATAGACGACATTTTGATTTATTCCAGACAAAGGAGGACCATGCTTCGCATTTGAGGCAAGTTTTGACAAAGATTGCGTGAGAACCAGATTGTTCGCAAAGTTCTCTAAGTGTGAATTTTGGCTAGAGAGAGTAGCCTTCCTTGGACATATCGTGTCGGCAGATGGTATAGCGGTGGACCCCGCAAAGATAGAGGCGATTAGCTCATGGGCGGACCGACGACGGCCGCGCCGAGATACGCAGCCTTTTGGGTCCGCGAGTTATTACCGCGTTTTTCGTGAAAGACTTTTCCGCTAAGGCAAAGACCCCTAACCCGTCTGACCAAGAAGGGTGTTGACTTTGTTTGGGATGCTAGATGTGAGGAAAGTTTTGCCCAACTTTAAGCTCGACTTGACGACAAGACTGTGTTGGCGCTTCGGAAGGAACAGGAGGTTTCGTAGTTTATAGTGATGCTTCCAAGTATGGTTTAGGTCAGTGTGTTGATGCAGCATGGGAAGGTGATAGCTTATGCTTCCCGGCAGTTGAAGCCTTATGAGAAGAACTATCCAACTCATGATATGGAGTTGGCTGCAGTTGTTTTTGCTCTAAAGATTTGGAGGCATTACTTATATGGTGAGAGGATTCAGTTGTTCACGGATCACCAGAGCCTCAAATATTTCTTCACTCAGAAGGAGTTGAACATGAGGCAGAGGAGGTGGCTCGAGTTAGTAAAGGACTACGACTGTGAGATTTTGTATCATCCCTAAAAAGCCAATGTTGTGGCTGATGCGGCGTGTAGGAAGACGTCGCATTCAAAGCTTTTCTTGAGCTCCCAAGTTGAATCTGCGGAAAGAGTTTGAGCGAACCGGTATTGCGATCTTGTTGGGAGAGGTTACCGCCAGTAGCCCACTATCGATTCAGCCGTCGCTTAAGCGAGAGGATCATCGGCGATCACCGAGTGATCCCAAGTTGAGGAGATTGCTCGAGAGGGTTGAGGCTGATGGCGATTTCGACTTTGTTGTGGCACCAGACGAAGGCTTGAGGTACCGAGGTCGATTGTGCGTCCCGGATGACGCAGAGGTTCGAGCAGAGTTGCTCGCCGAGGCACATAGTTCCCCATTCACTTGGCACCCAGGAGGTACCAAGATGTACCAGGATCTCAAGCGCACGTTACGGTGGATGGGCATGAAGCGAGATATAGCGGAGTTTGTTAGCCGGTGTCTCACTTGTCAACAAGTGAAGGCCCCCAGACAGAAACCTGCAGGTTTATTGCAGCCGTTAAGTGTTCCACAGTGGAAGTGGGACGAGATTTCGATGGATTTCATCTCTGGGTTGCCAAGGACACCGAGAGGGTTCACTCAGATCTGGGTAGTAGTGGACCGGCTGACCAAGAGTGCACACTTTATACCCGGTAGGATTAGTTATCTGATGGAGCAAAGGGCACGATTATTTCTAGAGCAAATTGTGCGGTACCACGGAGTACCCGTGAAGATAGTGTCAGATCGGGATTCTCGGTTCACATCTCGCTTCTGGAGAGCGCTCCAGAAGGGTTTGGGAACTGAGTGCAGCTTCAGCACTGCCTTCCACCCTCAAACCGATGGTCGGTGAGAGAGGGTGAATCAGTTCTGAAGACATGTTGAGAGCTCGTGTCTTGGACTTCCCAGCGGTTGGGACCAAAGACTGCACATTCTTGATGGAGTTCGCTTACAACAACGGCTATCGGCGACTATTGGATGGCCCCATTCGAGCGTTATGCAGTAGCGCTGCAGATCCCGGTGTTCGGGGAGGAGGTTGGGGATAGGCGTGTTCTGGGACCCGAGTTATCGCAGATGACGAACGACGCAGTCTGAGAAGATAAGGGCTCGCATGTTGACAACCACAGAGTAGGCAAAAAGTTACGCCGATGTGAGGCGTAGAGACTTGGAGTTTGAGGTGGGTCAACATGTTTTCCCCAAAGTAGCACCTATGCGTGGGGTGTTAAGGATTGGAAAGCGAGGCAAGCTGAGCCCCAGTTTGTAGGGCCTTTTGAGATCCTTGAGCGGATCGGGCGGTGGCCTATCGGTTAGCTTTACCCCGTCTTTGTCGTGATTGCAATGTGTGTTCCACGTTTCGATGTTGAGAAAGTACGTGGCGAGATCCTTCGCATGTGCTAGAGCATGAGCCCCTAGAGTTGAGTAAAGATTTATCCTTCAAGAGAAGCCCGTGCAGATTTTGGCTTATGAGCGCAAGGTATTGCGCAACCGAGAGATAAGTTTAGTAAAGGTTCTTTGGAGGCATCGAGAGGCGAGGAAGCGACGTGGGAGCTAGAGAATGAGATGAGGACTCATTACCCGGAGTTGTTCCAGTCTTAGGACTTTCGGGGACGAAAGTCTTTTAAGGGGGGAGTATTGTAACGGCCCCGTTTTCCTTCCCGGTTAATAGCAAAATTAATTGGAAAATTAATTGAATCTTTTGGGATTTGAACCTTGCCCTAAATGGTGAATTTGGAGTTTTAAGAAAAGAGTCTTAATTAAAAAGAAAAAGAAAAAGAAAAGAAGGTTGCTTTAGCCGGGACCCGCAAGAGAAAAGCCTTGGGAAGGGAATTTAGGTCTCCTAACCTATTTAAAAATAAGGAAAAGAAGGAAAATCAAGAAAACCCCTAATTTTCCCCTCATAGCCACATTCTCTCTCTCTCTCTCTCTCTCTCTCTCTCTCTCTCTCTCTCTCTCTCTCCCTAAAACCCTAGCCGAGCAGCCCTAGCCACACCATCGAACCACCCCCGAGCCACCCAGCCCTAGCCGCACGCACCACCTGCTCCATCGCACCACCCCGCCACGCCAGACCCTGCGCGCGCTCCCTACTACGCCGCCCGACCATCTGCGCGCTGCAGACTGGAAGCCCCACCGTCGCACACCCATCGCCGCCGACGTCGCCCGTGGCGCCAGCCAGACCGGCGTCGCTCGTGGTCGCGTCGCAGCCGCAACGCAGCCCAGACGCGCGCCAAGCCGCGCTGCCCCGCCGCTCCAGCGCGATCCCTCGCCGCGCGCCAACCCAGCGAGCTGCTCGCTCGCGCGTCGCCTTGCGACCAGCACACCGCGCTACCACTGCGTCAAGCGCCCGCCCGTGTGCCGTGGCGCCCAGCGCTTGCGCCCCAGCGCCCGGCCCCCAGCCGCACTGCAGCGGCGCCAAAGCCACCCTCCTTCTTGCCGAGGCCCGTGTCTTCTCGGTGGTAATTCCCAACCAATCCCTTTGTGTTTTCTAAGCTTCTGGCTGCTGTATGTAATTACTTAGGATGTTTTATTTATGCCTAGGTTGCTCGAGTTCGTATTAAGCTCGAGGGTCTTTTTGGTTGTGAAAGCTATTCTCCACTTGTTTCCAGGTAAGGACTTCCTACCGTGGTTGTGTGGACCACTGCTATGCTTTCTTAATTGTGCCTTGTATGCTTGTTTACCTTTATGAGCATGTTAGTGGATAGGATAGCTAGTGATTGAATTCTTGCTAGCATGTTTTGCCTTTTTATACATGTTAGTGCCATGCTAGGTTTGTTCTTCCAGCATGCTTGAGATTCTGCTTTAAGCTCGTAGTATCATGCTAGGCTATGTATGATGAGATGTCTTTGTGAATGTTAGCCAGAATCACGTGCTTGGTAGTCTAAGCTAGTATAATAGGGTTTGTCATCATCTAGAGGCTGAGAGCGGACATAACGTACCTTGTCCCCACCGGTCGGGAGTAGAGCGAAGCATAACGTACCTTGCTTCCCCCCGGCAGCCAGTGAGGATTAGCTACCTCATTGGCATAAGCCTGGTTTGTAGCTCGCTAGAGCGGAACCACGCCAACGGTGCAAGCCTACCTTGGCCGGTTCTTAGCTTCGTGTCGGTGGTACAGTGCACGAGATGAGTGCCGAGGGCCTCGCACTCGTGTTCGGTGACACCGCTTCGAGTCTTAGGCATGCGTGCACGGCCCGCGTGGTTTGCCCTTAGGCCCCGCATTTACGCCGGTTGCGAGAAGAGCATGCGGTGTCTTGCGCAAGCACGCGTTAGTAGCCGGTTCGGAGAGCTCCCGGGCTAATGTTCGTGAGTACACCAGCCTTCCGTTTAGAGCCAGACTTCGGGTACTCTCCCGATAGTCCAGATTTATAGCGAGGGTAAGAGGCCCTTGAGGACACCCATTGGGATTGACTCTAGAGTTAATCAATTGGTCGAGGGAGAAAGACCCTCGAGGGTGTCGGACATCTTGGGATCGGTTTTTGAGCTGATCAATTGGCCAAGGGAGAAAGACCCTTGGAGATGTCCTGGATTGGTTTGAGAGCCAATCATTAGGCCGGAAGTAGGAGACTTCCGTGGATTCCGGATTTGCCTTGTGAGCTCGTTGAGCTAAGATCCGTGTTGATATTTGTAGCATGTGTACTAGGTTGCTAGATGATAGATTGCATCGTATCGTACCCCGGTCGGGGGTTCTTACTGAGTATGTTTATACTCACCCTTATCGTGGTTTCTTCCACAGGTAACTTGGGACAGCACCGAGGTGGCTAGCGGAGAGTCGGGAGATCATGGATCTTCGCTGACACTCTGTGTGTCTTATTTTCTTGCTTTTGGATTTCAGCATGTAGTTGGACTTAGGTCCGTAGGGAAAACTATGATTTGAACTATTTTATGTTTTAAGGAAAGTACTGATCAGTCACTGTTTTTAATTTGAATGGTTCGTTTCTGCTTAATGAATGTTTACTTTGTTTTTAATGTTTTCCACTCTTATATTTGAAAAAGTTTTACAAACCTACCCCAGCCGGGTCCTTTTAAGCTTTTCACTTGCATGCTGAGTAAAGATCTAGATTTAGTCCCATTTTCGGGTCGGGTCTTTACAGCAGGCCCTGCAATCTTGGGTGAGGTTGGCAGACTGTTAAATGCCCCAACGGTAGGGATGATGACATGGCATTGCCTTGTCCCCGGCATTCGGCACGTCCTCAGCGTGTTCGGCAGTTGCCCTTGATTGCCACCTGATAGGGCAAGGACGGCTTCCTGGTGTAAGCCTACCACGACCGGTTCCTTAGCCTTAGGTGCGGTGGTTCAGGCTGACATAGTTCACGTGTCCAGGTCTCACACCCCTATGTCAGTGACACCGATCCAGAGATTTAGTTAGGCATGGTAACTGGACCTGGGCAGCTTGCCACTAGACCCGGCACCCCCCATGGTTTGCAGTTGCATGTGGTGCGCGCTTACGCTCATTATAGCGCCGACTAGAGAGCTCCTCGGGATTGTGAGCCAATGCACCTTTTGTATCGACAATAGACAGGTTAAGGTCGAGACTTGTTTCTCGTATAGGAACGTATCGTGTGGTGGATGTTCGGGAGTAAGACCCTGAGTTGGCATCCGAAGTTTATGTGTGGATTTAAGCTATGTGCTCTCTTCTGTGTTTATATTCATAGCTTGCATACCTTTATGCTAGATGACCATTTATATCGTATTGTACCCCGGTTGGGGATTCTTACTAAGTAATTCGTTACTCACCCTTATTTCTGTGGTTTTCCACAGGTAACCATGGTGCGAGACAGGATGGCTGGAGGAGGAGCTGTGATCATGGAAACCCGTTGTTCGAACTCTGAGTTTGTGTCTATGATTCTTTGTGTTTTATTTTCCTCTGAATGCATGTACTGGGCACGGAGCCCTAGGTTGTTTTCTCTCGATTTGCTTTTAGGATTCTAGCAATGCATCGTTGTAATCATTAGAAAGTTTTGAATGTTTTAAATAAATCTCTGATCAGAGTGAGTTTTGGAAATGTATTTGTCTTGGAACAGGTGCTTGGAAACAGGGACAGGTTTCAGGAATTTTGTATTGACCTTTTAAATGGATGTTGTATGTTTTAGCTTTCACTTAGAATCTGAAAACCATTCTTGCATATTATCTTTAACTTTTGAATGCATGCATTGAGGTAAAGGCCCATTTAGAACCCCATTCGGGTCGGGTCTTTACTGTTGGTATCAGAGCTCAGAGTCATAGATTATGTAGACTGACCTTTTGTTGTAGGTCATTTTTCCATGATCATCAGCTCTCCGACAGTCATCAGGTACGCCTAAGTTTACAGTTTTAGAAAAGGGTTAAGAATTTACAATACTTTTCATCTAGTGTATGCCTTGTATAGTGTTGTGGAACGGAGACGAGCAGGTTCTGACTCGTTGTTGGTTTGGGTCCAGAGCACCATCATGCCAACTTCCCGCATTGTAAGAAGTATGATAGCAGCTAGTCAGGGTATCTAGATAGATTCAGATACGGCTTGGACATCGTTCCAGAGGGAGGCAGAGATAAGACTCCTGTAGGCCACTTGTGGCCCAGGTGTTAGTTTTCTCCTAGAGAGAGGGTGGAAGTGATTTGCCCTGGAGTATCACTCTAGGAGAGGAGTTAGCTATGGCTTTGCTTATGTTGATGCTTGTGGAGCAGGTTCTAGTGTGGACTAGCCTGGGTAGTTCAAGTGTTGATCTTGAACCTTAGTAGATTGTTTGATTGCCCATTGAGTAGCTGCAGAGTTGGTAGCCTTCGAGGAGGTTGCTGAGACATCTTTGTTCTCTTGTAAAGTGTTGTTGTTTTGCAGCCAGTAAGTCGGAACCCTGTGGTTAAGGGTGCAGCGAGCAGTGTTCCCATCAGACTTGATCCGTTGGTGGTTTCCCAGTTGTTTAGTAGAGTTGAACACTCTTCTTATGGTGAGCCCCTAGAGTAGGGCTAGCTGCTGCTTGTTGAGAGGTCCGGCCAGAGTTTTGTAGAGCATCATGTGGAGTTGCAAGAGTAGGCCGTGAGACTTCAGTTAGATGAGATGCCATAGTTAGGGTTGTTTGAGTTTTTGAGTCCTTGTATGCCTAGCCATAGTTTTTTTTTGTCACTTGAGGTTGTGACCTTGCTGGCCCCATTTGTATTAAGATGTAGATTTGGTAGTAGTGGCACTTGAGGTGCGTTGGTTGGTGTGCCGTTTGGGCACTAAGTCTGGTTCAGGCCTGAGTTTGGCATGGGTTAACAAATGGTTCTTGTAAAGACCCGACCCGAATGGGGTTCTAAAATAGGCCTTTACCTCAATGCATGCAATCAAAACTAAAATCAATATGCAGGAATGGTTTTCGGATTCTAAGTGAAAACTAAAACATACAAACAACCATTTGAAAAGTCAACATAAAATTCCTAAAACCTGTCCCTGTTTCCAAGCACCCGTTCCAAGACAAATACATTTCCAAAACTCACTCTGATCAGAGAATTATTTAAAACATTCAAAACTTTCCAACAGTTACAACAGTGCTAGAATCCGGAAATGCAGTCAGAAAACAACCTAGGGCTTCGTGCCCAACTACATGCATTCAGAGGAAAATAAAACACAAAGAATCATAGACATAAACTCAGAGTTCGAACAACGGGTTTCCATGATCACAGCTCCTCCTCCAGCCATCCTGTCTCGCACCATGGTTACCTGTGGAAAACCACAAAAATAAGGGTGAGTAACGAATTACTCAGTAAGAATCCCCAACCGTGGTACAATTCGATATACATGGTCATCTAGCAGAAAGGTATGCAAGCTATGAATATAAACACAGAAGAGAGCACATAGCTTAAATCCACACATAAACTCCGGATGCCAACTCAGGTTCTTACTCCAGAAAATCCACCACACGATACGATCCTATACGAGAAACAAGTCTCGGCCTCAGCCTGTCTACTGTCGATACAAAAGGTGCATTGGCTCACAATCTCGAGGAGCTCTCCAGTCGGCGCTATAATGAGCGTAAGCGCGCACCACATGCAACTGCAAACCATGGGGGTGCCAGTCTGTGGCAAAGCGCCTGTGTCCAATACCATGCCTAACTAAATATCCGGATCGGTGTCACCGACATAGGGGTGTGAGACTCGACACGTGAACTATGTCAGCCTGAACCACCGCACCTGAGGCTAAGGAACTGGTCATGGTAGGCTTACACCAGGAAGCCGTCCTTGCCCTAACAGGTGGCAATCAAGGGCTACGGCCGAACACGCTGAGGACGTGTCGACTGCCAGGGAAAAGGCAATGCCATGTTATCATCCCGACCGTTGGGGTATTTAACAGTCTGCCACCCTCACCTAAGATTGCAGGGCCCGCCGTTAGGGTTAGCTAAACCCTAATGGTGGATCAGGGACGGAGTACCGCCTCGTATGTCCCTGCCGTGGATACAAGTTACGTTATGCATCCTGGCCTGGATGATGCTACCTACTATATCTCAAACCTATAAACAGATACAGCAAACAATCCAATATGTGCTTAACAGATACAACAAACCTAGCATGATACTACAAAGCGAGAACAGATAACGAGCATGCCAGAACGGAATAACCTAGCATGGACTAACATGAGAAACAACATAAGAAATCATGCCAGTCGGGAATTCAGAGTAGAGCACCTATCACTAAACATGCTGATAAACACAAACAAGCATACAAACAGCAATCACATAATATATCGCAGGGCCCACACAACTCCGGTAAGAAATCCTTACCTAGTCGGAAGGGAACTACACACAAGAATCCTGAGCTGCGATCGAACCCGAGCAAGCTAAAGAGAACCTAACAAGCACAACAATTATCACAATCCATACACCTAAATATAATAAAATAAACAGGGCTCAGCTCTGGAGTAACTCACACACACGGCGGCACGCGCGGACGACACGGGTTGCAGTTGCCTTTGATCTGCTAAGCGCGCGGCGCTGCAGGCCGCGCCGATCGTCTTTATCCACGCGCGGCTGGGCTGCGTGGCTGAGCGTGCTGGCACGACGGTTGGGCGCAGAGCTGCGCGTGGGCGCGGACGAGCTGCAGGCGAGACAAGGGCGCGCGCGCGCGATGCGTAAACGCGCGACGCGAACGCGGCGCGTCGCGGCGCGAGCTTCGGCTGGCGATGAGTATGCGTGCGCGCGCGACGGGGCGCGCGGGCTGCGACGATGGGCGTGCAACAGTGCGCGACAATACCTGGCTGCTCAAATCTCTTCTCATTGCTAGAACATCCGCACGCGCGCAGGGCTGCTGCTCGGCTAGGCTACTGCTCGGCCGGGACGATGCTCGATGGAGCTTGGGAAGAAGAGCATGGCAAGGGGGCTTGGGAGAGAAGCTTGGGCGGCTAGGGGATTTTGGAGAAGAAGACACTCAAACCTAATTTCCTTTCTTTTAATCAAATGCACCAAAACCCCAAGGACTCAAGGCTAACCAAGACATGCCGTGGAAAGAGTAACAAGAGGCTCATGTGGCTCAACTAGCCACTCCACCCACCTGACTTCCTAGCACCCCGGGTTCGAATCCCAACAAACACATCTTTACTCCTCAATTTTTCTTTTTCATCTCACCATGCCCAAACACATCCACCAAGCATCAAAATCCTACTTAAGTTCATCCAATAATTTTAACAACTGAAAAAGACATAAACGACCCGACCAAATTACCAAAATACCCCTAGGGCAAACCTGGAAGACCGGGATGAAAACCTGGGCCGTTACAGTTCTAAGACCCATTCGAGGTTCAGCACACTCCTTTAGCCTTTGGATCCGTTTATGGCAGTTGCACCTGCATAAGTCGTGCAAGAGAGCTAGTTCAGTGGTAGTGTAGAACTACAAGCGAAAGGTCGTTCGGGAGGAGCAGGAACCTCTTCCCAGTGTTACCGAGGTAAGAGTGCGTCAGCAGGTTGAAGGTTGATAAGTGTTAGTGCGTGTGAGTCTCACGCTAGTGCTAAGGCGAAGAGATCTTTGTGGTTGGTAGTGTGGTCAACTACCTTCGAGTGCCTAAATCTGAGGAGAGTTAAGCATCGTAGATGCGAGTTTGGTCTAGCAGAGGGGCCATGAGTTGGATGCTTATGAGATGAGTTGGATGCATATGAGATGAGCTGGATGCCTATGAGGCGAGTTTGTAACGACCCAGTTTTCTATTTCGGTTACCCAGGTGATTTCGGGTCATTATTCGGATGTTCGGATGGGCCGTTAGAGCTGTTTTAACCCTTAGGGGCATTTTGGTCTTTTGCCCCCGGTCAGGGATTTGTGGATTTTCAGGATTCCAGGGTCATTCCTGCCTTTGTCGAAGCTTAATGGTTGTTGGTTGCAAGACCCGAGAGGTTTGGGCAAGTTGTTTGGAAGTTTGGAGGTGTTTTAGAAAATGGCAAAATTAATTGTAATTTTGGTGCTTCCATTGGGTTTTGAGCCCTTGCCCTAAATGGTCTTGGGGAGTTTGTAGGAAAAGAGAGTTTTATTTTAAAATAAGTTTGCTTCGGCCGGGTTTGGAAAGAGGAAGCTTTGGGAAGGGATTTAAGACCTATTTAATTAGGGAAAAGGAAAGAAAATCAAGAAAACCCCTTTTCCCCCTTGTTTTGCAAAATCCTCTCTCTCTTTCTCTCTCTCTCTCTCTCTCTCTCTCTCTCCTAGCCGACCTCACCAAGAAACCCTAGCCGCCCAGCCATGCCCAGCCCAGACCAGCCCAGCCAGACGCCCTAGCGCACCCCTTCGCCACCGCCACAGCCAGGCGCACAAATTTAAATCAGCACACCTCAGACGCACTGTGATAGCCCACTTGAAAATTTCAGCGCACAGACAACCCAATGCTCCGCACTAGGCGCCCAGATCTGCCAAGCGATCTCAGACTACACCTCTATCGCGCAAGACCGACCAGATCAGTCGCCCGAGCCGCCCGCCGCCGTCCCACAGCCGCCTGCACCGCGTCGCCGCGACGCGCCGCCTTCGCTGCCGCGCGCTGCCAGCCTTCCAGCGTCTGCATGCCGTGTGCGCTTCGTCGCGCGTCCGCCCGCCAGCGCGCCTGCGCCCTGTCGCAGTCTGCGCGCAGCCCAATGCTGCGCCTTCCTGCCCTTGCTTAAGCCCGTATACGCCAATGACGCCCAGCCTGCTCACCCGGTGCAGTCGCCCCGCTGCCCACTTGCCGCCGAGAGCCTGTTTTGCCATGATTGTTGGGGCCGAGACCTAGTACCCTTTCGTTTGGTAATTCCCGAGCCTCCACTCTTTTGGACCCTAAGCTATTGGCTGCTGTTTATTTAATTAGGTTGTTTTTATTAAAATGCTTAGGTTGCTCGGCTTCGCTTTAAAGCTTAAGGGTCATTATTTGATTGTGAAAGTTATTTCTGCTCGTTTCCAGGTAAGGATTTCTTACCGTGGTTGTGTGGACCCTGCGATGCTTTCTTGATTGTGCCTTATATGCATGTTTACTTGTATGAACATGATTAGTGGATAGGACAGCTTGTGATTGCACTCTTAGAGAGAAGCACCTTCTGTTAACATGTTTCAGGTGTGGAGCTAGGTGCTGCCACCCGAGGGTTGGCCTGAGTATTCGTTGAGCATCGAGTGGGATGCAGGAGTGGGCCTTGGCTTGTCTGTTAGACGTGATGTCAGAGAGTAGTCTACTCGATTGTTGAGACTCTTGTGTTGAGTGCCATTGCCCTGCCACCTGGAGTGTGACCTTCCCTACCCTCAGAGGGGCTTAAAGCCCGTAAAGGGATGTTTGTGTTGTAAAGGAAGTAGTGCCTGTTGGCACCAAGCTTTGAGAGGAGGCCTAGATTCGGGCCGGTTGGCACTTTTTTCGTGCGTGTGGTTCCAGGACCTGCCGGAGTTTAGCATCCCCACAAGTCTTGTACCCATTCCGAGATTGCACCTATTTGGGCTGCATAAGAGATCTAGCTCGGTGGTAGCCAGAGAACTACAAGTTTGAGGTCCTTTGAGGGATAAGTAGGAGCCTTTCTGGGTCACCGAGAGTTGGGTACAAAGGATGTTGTTGGTTGTTAAGGGCTAGCGCGTCCGAGTTCTCGCGCCTGTGTTGTGGGCTTGTGAGACAGTTGGATGGTAGTGTGATTCGACTACCCTGGAGTTACCCTAATATGAGTAGGGTTGGCATCGATGATGCGTGGTTGATCCACTGTTAGAGCCATGAGTTGGATGGTTGATCGAGCACGCTTTAGTGGACCATCGGTATGAGGTAAGTTAGCTTGGTGTGGCTATGCTCTTGTAAGAGTGAGTCGACCAATGTGGCATTCCGTGGTGAGTTGACCGTGAGTGGGTTGAACTCTTGTTGCTCCTTTGCTAGATGTGGCTCTATTGGGAGGCAAAAGTTGCCTTGTGTGAGAATACTTGTTGGTTTGGATCTTAAGCAACCAAGTTGGAGCCGTGCACTTGGGGTGTACTTTTGTGTAGCTCGTTAAAGTGGTGTATTTTTCAAGAACCACGAGGGGTTTCGGGTTGTGAAACCAGGTGCTCTCGGTCTCGAGGAGTTAGGACTTTAGTTCTTGGCAAGTGCCCTAACTTGGGTTGAGAGGTTATCGTATCGGTAGCCTGGTTGTTGCGTAGGCAAGTTATGCTAGTTGGCCCTTGACCTGGGTAGAGGCATTTCTTGTTGATCGATGGTTGGAGTTCGATTGGAACCGATCCGATGCGATAGTAGTAAAATCGCGGAGTTTCGGCCGCCATGGCTAAGAGAGTTGTTCGGATCCTTACCATGGGTAGAAGCTACGATGTGGCTGATGCTTTGAGCAAGAGGAAGTTTGGGTCTTACGGTTGTTCCCGCCAGTGGATGGCGCACTCGCCAGCGGGGGCCGATCTAGGGGTCGCGATCGGCGCCGACCTCGAGTTAGAGCTCGGATCGCGCCGCAGGCGAGGCGAGCATACCGCCTCATTGCATCAAGTGTGGTAAGGCGCTTTTCGGATTGTGTGGAGCATCGCCCGTGCTTGCTATAGATGTGGCAAGGAAGAGCTTTAGGCCAGCACAGTTGAGATGCTGGAGGGAGATGTGCTCGTGTAGCCGCTTTATCTGTTAGACCGCCGTTTGACGGCAGTGTGTGTGTCGGAGGCGATCGGAGGAACCCTAAGTTGTGGAGAGCCTCACGAGCTCAGTCGGACCAGCGATGTTCCTCGGTTGAGTTCTTTGGATGCTTGTTGTCGGTTAACAAGCTAGAGTTGTTCTTGGTAACCTCCACGTTGATTTTCGGAATTCTTAGCGAGGTGGTGCTTGGTGTCGACCAAGGTTTGGTTCCCATGTTGTTTCGTGAGCTAGCTCGGTTTGAGCAAGCGGGCGTTGCTGTAAAGACCCGACCCAAAAGGGGCTCTAAATGGCCTTTACCCTAATGCATGTACTGAAAATAGAAGACATTATGAAAAATACATTTCGGATTCCAAGTAAAAACAGAAACATTCAACAACCAAAACATACATTTCCAAAAGCATACTCTGATCAGAGATTTATTTAAACCATTAAAACAATCCACAAGTACAAATATGCTGGAATCCATAAAACGTAAGAAAACATCCTGGGGCTCTGTGCCCGTCTACATGCATTCGGGGAAATAACAAAAGTCAAGAGTCATGATAAAATAAAATAGTCGAGATGACAAAGCAGATTCCATGATCACAGCTTCCCCTTCAACCATCCTGTCTCCCCGCTTGATTACACTGTGGAAAACCACAGAATAAGGGTGAGTAACGAATTACCCAATAAGAATCCCCAATCGGGGTACAATACGATATACATGATCATCTAGAAGAAAGTATGCAAGCTATGAGTACAAACACAGAGCGGAGCACATAGCTAAGTCCACACTTGGACCTCGGATGCCAACTCAGGGTCTTAGTCCGGAAATACCACAACACACTAAACGCGCTATAAGGGAACAAGTCCCGCCTCGATGCATCTCATCGTCGATCACGAAAGGTGCACTCGCTCAAGATCCCGAGGAGCTCTCCAATCGGCGCCATAATGAGCGTAAGCGCGCACCGCATGCTCTCGCAAACTGCGGGTGTGCGGGTCTAGTGGCAAGCGGCCGTGTTCATCCACCACGCCTAACTAAATCTCTCGGATCGGTGTCACCGACATAGGGGTGTGAGACTCGGACACGTGAACTATGTCGGCTGTACCACCGCACTTTGAGGCTAAGGAACCGGTCGTGGTAGGCTTACACCGTGAAGCGGTCCTTGCCCTAACAGTGGCAATCAAGGGCTACGGCCGAACACGCCGAGGACGTGCTGCATCGCCGGGCGAGGCAATGCCAAGTCATCATCCCGACCGTTGGGGCAATTAACGATTTGCCACCCTCACCCAAGATTGTAGGGCCACCGTTAGGGTTAGCTAAACCCTAACGGGATCGAGGACGAGTACCATCTCGTGCGTCCCCATCGGGGATGCAAGTTACGTTATGCATCCGGCGGATGATGCTACCTACGAACTCTAACCCATAGCAATAATAACAATTCAATCAATGCAGTCCAATACGTGCTCAACAGATACAAGGAACCTAGCTTGATACTACGAAGCAAGAACAGATATCGAACATGCCAGAATGGAACAACCTAGCATGGGCTAACTTGAGAAACAATACAAGAGTTCATGCCATCGAGAATTGAATGAGCACCTAGGGCTAAACATGCTAATAAACATACACAGGCATACAAAACAACAATCACAAATATACCGCAGGGCCCACACAACTACGGTAAGAAATCCTTACCTTGGTCGGGAGGCTTCTACACACAAATCCTAAGCTGCGGAACAATCCCGAGCTAGCGAGCGGGAACCTAGCAAACCAATAATAATCAAGCATCTAAAACGTCTAAACAACAATAGAACGACAAGCTCGGCTCAAGGGGACTCACGCGCGGCGACCGACACGAGCTTGGAGCTGCTGCAAGCAGCACGGCAGCGGTGGCGCGCAGCGCTGCCGGCACGGCAGGTCTGGCGCTGGCTGCGCAGCCGCACGCACGACGGCGAGGACGCACGCTGGCCGCGGCGCTGCACGCAACACGGCAGGGAGCCTTGTGTATGGCGCGGCGTCGGGCGTCTGGCGCGAGCGCTTCGGCGCGGCGCGCGCGGCGGGCGGCGCGGCGCAGCGATGCAGACGCGGGCGGGCGCGCGCGGGCGGCGCAGCTTCGGGCGCGGCGCGCGGCGCCAGCGTCTGGCGTCTGCTCGCATGGGCGCGATCTCGCACGATCGGCGAGCGATGGCGTCGGGGGAGGCGCTTCAACAGATCTGGGCGACTCGTGAGCGATGGCGCGCGGCAGAGGCTGCTCAACGGATCTGGGCGATCTGGTGCGACGGCAGGGGCTGGTCAACGGATCTGGGCGATCTGGTGAGACGGCAGGGGCGATCTGGCGTGCGATCTGGCCGGCTGGACGTGCGACGATGGCTGCTGGCTGGGCTTCTCTCGGCTGGCTGCAATCAACACAAACACACACAACACACCTCTTTTCACTTGGCCAAAAGCACACCAAACAGATGAGAAGAAGAAGAGGAAGATCGATACCTACCCGGAATGATGATGAACGATCCAAGTGAGTTGCAAGGATGAAGAATCGGCAAGGGCTATGGAGAGGGAGAGCTTGTGCGGCCAAGAGGAGATTTGGAGAAGAAGATGGAATAAACCTAATTCTATTTCATTTAACCAAATGCACCAAACCTCCAAAATCCAAGGTTAACTAAGATGTGATGCAGAAAGAACAACAAGAGCACCTAATGGCTCAATTGGCACACATCTCTACAAGCTTCCCGAGAGACCACTGGTTCAAACCCTAGCTGCAAAGACAATTTCCTTTATTTTTGCTTTTGCATCAAACCTTGCTCAAACCAAACCACAAACCCCTCCAAAACCTACAAAACCATCAAATAATTTTAGTAACTGGAAAAAGACACAAACGACCACGACGGCCCGACCAAATTACCAAATTACCCCTAGGGCATACCTGGAAGACCGGGAAGAAAAACACAGGTCGTTACAATATTCCCTCCTTTTATGACTTTCGTCATCAAAAGTCCTTAAGACTCAAACATTTCGAGGTAATGCAACCTCATCTCGTCTTCCCGCTCCCAAGTGGCTTCCTCGAACCCCGATTCTTCCACCAAACCTTTACCAAACGAATCTCGCGATTACGCAACGTCTTGGTCTCAAAGGCAAGGATCCTCACCGCTTCTCCTCGAAGTTCAAATCCTCATTCACCGCAAAGGCTCAAAGTCCACAATGTGCGACGGGTCCGGCACATCTTGCCTCAACATCGATACATGAAAAACACTATGCACTGCTGATAGTGATGGAGGTAGGGCTAACCGGTAAGCAACTCGCCAATCCTCTCTAGGATCTCAAATGGACCAACAAAACGGGGACTCAACTTCCCACGCTTGCCAAACCTCGTAACACCTCGCATCGGAGCAACCTTAAGGAACACATGTCTGACCAACCTCAAACTCCAAATCTCGGCGCCGAACATCGGCGTAACTCTTCTGCTCGCTCGCTGTTTGTCAACATACGAGCTCTAATCTTACGACTTTGCACCATTGGTCAACTGCGAGAACTCGGGACCCAAAACACATCTATCACCAACCTCTTCCCGAACACGGGGGGACCGACAACGCTTACCATACAATGCCTCGAATGGAGCCATCTCAATCGCCGACCGTAATCGTTGTTATAGGCAAACTCCATCAAGAAATCTGAGCATCTTGGTCCCAATCGCTGCGGGAAATCCAACACACAAGCCCTCAACATATCCTCGAGAATCGATTCACTCTCTCGACCGACCATCCGTCTGAGGGTGAAAAGTCATGGCTTTGAAGCGCACTCTGTGCTCAAACCCTTCCGGGCGCTCTCGAAAAGAGAAGTGAACTGCGAGTCACGATCGGACACAATCCTCACCGGCACACCATGATAACGGATGATCTGTTCCAAAAACAATCTGCGCCCCACGTTCCACGGTATAAGTGTCTCTACCGGGAATGAAGTGTGCGCTCTTGGTCAAACGATCGACTATCACCCAAATCTGAGAGAACTTCCTCGGAGTTTTTGGCAAACCAGAGATAAAGTCCATGGAGATCTCTTCCCATTTCCACTCGGGTACACTCGGTGGTCATTTGCAACAAACACCGGCCTTTCTGCTGGGTGCCTTCACTTGCTAACAAGTGAGACACCTACCGACAAACTCTGCCACATCTCTCTTTATTCCCATCCACCGAAAGGTGCAGCTTGAGGTCTGATACATCTTGGTACCCCAGGGTGCCAAGCAAAAGGGGGAATCGTGGGCCTCAGAGAGCAACTCTCGCTCATGAACTCGCAATATCCGGAACGCACAACCGGCCTCTATAAGTCAACCCACCATGCCGTGAATATACAAAGTCAAAGTCACCGTCGGCACTAACTCATCAACCAATCTCTTAAGTGCGGGGTCACCCAACCGGCCGTCTCTATAATCCATTTGCCTAATCGGCGGTTGAGCAGTCAATCGAGCTACCCTCGCGGTAACCTCACCCAACAACACTTTGCAACCTCGGCCCGCTAGAATTCTCTCTCTAAGCAAACTGGCTGAACTCAACAACGCCAGCAGAGTGCGACGTCTTTCTACTCAAAGCATCGACCACTACATTGGCTTTACTCGGATGGTACAAAATCTCATGATCATAATCCTTTACCAACTCTAACCATCTCCTCTCGCTCATATTCAACTCCTTCTCGAGTAAACAGATACTTGAGGCTCGGTGATCGGTAAACATCTCGAATCCGCTCACCATACGGTAATGCCTCCAAATCTTCATTGCAAACACCACTTCTGCTGCCAACTCCATATCATGAGTCGGGTAGTTCTGCTCATACGGCTTCAAATGACGGGAAGCATAGGCAATGACCTTCCGTCTTTGCATCAACACACAACCTAATCCAAACTTGGAAGCATCATCAGACCACGAAACCACTGTCCCCTCCGGATCGCCAACACCGGTGTCTGAAGTCAAACTACGCTTGAGCACAGCAAAGCTCTCATCACACTGTTGTCCCAAACAAACTCGACACCCTTCCTCGTCGGGACGAGTGAGGGGCGAGGCTAAAGCCGAAAAGTCATTGACGAACCAATGGTAGTAACACGCCAAACCTAGAAAGCTACGAATCTCGGCAATCGAAGTCGGCTTGGCCCATGAACTCACGGCCTCAATCTTCGCGGGGTCCACGACTATACCATCTCTCGAAACCACGTGGCCTAGGAAGGCCACTTGCTCCAACCAGAAATTACATTTGGAAAACTTCGCATAAAGTGGTTTTCCTCAAAGCCGCCAATACTTGCCTCAAATGCTCTGCATGGTCTTCTTTAGACCTCGAATAAATCGAGAATATCGTCAATGAACACGATGACGAAGTCGTCCAAAAATGATTTGAACACCCTATCCATCATGTCCATGAACGCACTGGGCATTGGTCAATCCAAACGACATGACCACAAACTCATAGTGACCATATCTAGACACGAAGCTGTCTTAGGAATGTCGGCATCCACGATCCTCAATCGATGGTAACCGGATCTCGAGATCTATCTTGGAGAACACCAAGCTCCCGAAGCCGATCGAACAAATCATCGATCACGGGCAACGGATACTTATTCTTCACTCACACCTTTTTAAGCTCGCGGTAATCAATACATAAGCGCATAGAACCATCCTTCTTTTTCACAAATGAGCTGGTGCTCCCACGGGGACACACTCGGACGGATGAACCCTCGATCTAACATCTCCTGCAATCGAATCTTCGGGCCTTTAACTCACTTGGCGCCATACGATCACGGAGCCTTCGAGATAGGGAGGGTCCTAGCTCGAGCTCAATTGTGAAGTCAACCTCTCTTCGAGGGCAACCCCAGTAACTCCTCGGAAATACGTCCGCAAACTCCCCGGCGGCCGGCACTGATCAGCAGACGAGGGGCGGCGCTTCCGACAACTTGGCTAGATAGCCCCAAGCTCCATGAGCTAGCAAACGACGAGCTTTCACGGTGACACCATCGGTGGGCGAGACTCCACCACTGACTCCACGAAACTTAAAGTCGGGCGACACAGCGGCTCAACACTACTTCTTTCCGGTGGCGGTCAATCAACGCGTGGTTAGCGACTAACCACTCCATACCAAGAATCACATCAAAATCGCTCATAGGCGTAACTATGAGCGTAGCCCCAAACAACTCTCCGGATATCTCGATCCGCCATCCCTAATCTTATCTCTAGCCAACATATTAACTCCCGAAGGAGTTGCAACAGATAACTCGAAACCTAGAGGCTCTAGTCTTAACTTAGCATGCTCGGCCAAAAACAACAAACATACAAATGAATCGTAGAGAACTAATCAAACAAGACAAATGCGCAGTGATCTAAAACAAGAAGCGTGCACCGCCACGGCGGCATCCGTGCGCTCTGGCCTCTGACGGTCGTAGCAAACACTCGACCTATGTGCTGCTGGCTGGCCGAGCTGCCATAGCCGGGCCGATCACAAAAACGGGCCATGTGCCCCTCTCTACCACAACGGAAGCACAATCTAGGTCGGTCGACAAGCTCGGCGTGGACTTTCCCACAAGTAGCACAAGCGGGAACTCGCACTGGGTCCTCCTGCTTTGTCGGGTCGAAACGGACTGGAGCTCTCCGCAGATCTGCTTCGCAAAGCGCCCTTGGCGGCGCCGCGCCTCCCGAAAATCAAACTTCCTCTTACGCCCCACAACTTTGGGACGGACAGCCGAACAGAGCGGCAACAACCCGCTCAAGCAGATACTTCCCATTATAGATCGTGGCTAATCGGGACAGCCCTAGCATAAGTATCGGGAGCACGAGCCACGACATCCTGGGAAACACCACTGCCTCAATCCAGGATATGAACTTCCGAATCTTGACTCCGGAATGGCAATCAATCGAGGAGCAAAATATCCATACTCGAGAACTTGCGCTCATATTCCTCAATGGAATCGAACCACTCGCTTGAGGTTCCGGAAGAGCTCCACCATCTTCTCTTGAGCCTCATCACCGATGAACTTTACCTTGAACTCACCTTGAAGAACTCCCAAGTAGCGGGTGGAGACCAGGTGGTCTCTCGCTCAAGGTGGACTCCCACCACCATCTCATTTGTGCCTCCCGGCACATGAGCCGCACACCTCGGCCTCTGAATATCGGGGCACACCATGATCGGAAAGGTGTACTCCAAATGGGCAATCCACACGGCTGCCGCTAACGCATCACCGGTGGCATCAAACTTCTCGAGGCTTCCACTTAACAAAATCCTTGACCACCTACCCAATTCCTCGGCACCCTCTCTCGCCATATCGCCTCTGGGGCTACTTGCTCTGTGGAGCCGGAGGTGCTCTCGAGCTCTCTTGAACCAATCGAGTCACCGCTCGATCTGGGCCCGGACTCTTCCCGCTCTTGGCGCCAACAAGGCTGGGTCTCGCCCTCTGGTCACTCAACATGCTGACCATAAAAGCCCTCATAGACTCAAACAAACTCTGCTCCGGGGAGTAGTCTCACGGCGCTCGATCGCCTCAACGCCCGCTCTAGGCGTAACGGGAGGAGCTTTGGTGGAATGCCATCGATCTCTCGGCTTGGGGCGATGTCCTGCGATGTCGAGATCCGATCCACGATACCTCGACTCGCTCTCGAACCTCCTCTCCGATGCACGGGTGGTAGCATCTTTGGCGATCTACATCCAAACCAACAACGAATCAAAACACGCTGTCACCACTCCACAACACCAAACAAGGCATACACTAGATGATAGGTATTGTAAATTCTTAACCCTTTTTCAACAACAAATAGTAAACTTAGGCGTGCTGATGACTGTCCTGAGTCTTGATGATCATGGAAAAACGACCTACAACAAAAAGGTCGGTCTCTACGAATCTATGACTCGAGCTTTGATACCAATCAGAAGACCCACCCAAAAGGGGCTCTAAATGGCCTTTACCCCAATGCATGTATTGAAAATAGAAGACATTATGAAAAATACATTTGATTCCAAGTAAAAATGAAAACATTCAACAACCAAAACATACATTTCTAAAAGCATACTCTTATCGAGATTTATTTAAACCATTAAAACAATCCACAAGTACAAATATGCTGGAATCCATAAAACGTAAGAAAACATCCTGGGGCTCTGTGTGCCGTCTACATGCATTCAGGGGAAATAACAAAAGTCAAGAGTCATGATAAAATAAAATAGTCGAGAGATGACAAAGATTCCATTATCACGCCTTCCCTTCACCATCTTGTCTCCCGCTTGATTACATGTGGAAAACCACGGAATAAGGGTGAGTAACGAATTACCCAGTAAGAATCCCCAACCGGGTACAATACGATATACATGATCATCTAGAAGAAAGTATGCAAGCTATGAGTACAAACACAGAGCGGAGCACATAGCTAAGTCCACACTTGGACCTCGGATGCCAACTCGGGGTCTTAGTCCGGAAATACCACAACACACTAAGCGCTATATACGGGAACAAGTCCCGGCCTCGGCTGTCTCACATGCGATCTGAAAGGTGCACTCGCTCAAGATCCCGAGGAGCTCTCCGGTCGGCGCTGTAATGAGCGTAGCGCGCACCGCATGCTCACGCAAACTCGGGGGTGCCGGGTCTAGTGGCAAGCGCCCGAGTTCGATCACCATGCCTAACTAAATCTCTGGATCGGTGTCAGCGACATAGGGTGTGAGACTCAGACACGTGAACTATGTCGGCTGTACCACCGCACTTTGAGGCTAAGGAACCGGCGTGGTAGGCTTACACCGAGAAGCGGTCCTTGCCTAACAGTGGCAATCAAGGGCTACGGCCGAACACGGCGAGGACGTGCCGACGCGCCGGGGGCGAGGCAATGCCAAGTCATCATCCCGACCGTTGGGGCAATTAACGGTTTGCCACCCTCACCCAAGATTGCGGGGCGGTAGTTAGGGTTAGCTAAACCCTAACGGGATCGGGGACGGAGTACCATCTCGTGCGTCCCCGCTCGGGGATGCAAGTTACGTTATGCATCCGGCCGGATGATGCTACCTACGAACTCTAAACCATAGCAATAATAACAATTCAATCAATGCGATCCAATACGTGCTCAACGAGATACAAGGAACCTAGCATGATACTACGAAGCAAGAACAGGATATCGAACATGCGAGAATGGAACAACCTAGCATGGGCTAACATGAGAAACAATACAAGAGTTCATGCCATCGAGAATTGAGCAAGTACCTAGGGCTAAACATGCTAATAAACATACACATGCATACAAAACAACAATCACAAATATACCGCAGGCCCACACAACTCCGGTAAGAAATCCTTACCTTGGTCCTGAGGCTTCTACACACAAATCCTAAGTGCGGAACAATCCCGAGCTAGCGGCGGGAACCTAGCAAACCAATAATAATCAGCATCTAAAACGTCTAAACAACAATAGAACAGCAAGCTCGGCTCAAAGGGGACTCACGCGCACGCGGCGACACAAGCTTGGAGGCTGGCGGCAAGCCGCACGGCAGGTGGCGCAGCGCGCGCCCGGCACCGCACACGCAGAGGGGCCCGGCGCCGCTGCGCCCAGCAAAACACAGCGAGGGCGCGCGCGTGGGCGAGCGTCTGGGCATGCGGCGAGCGGCGCTTCGAGCGGCGGCGCTTGGGCGGCGTCGTGACGACGAGCGACGCAGACGCGCCTGGCGCGGCGCGAGCGGCTTCGGGCGGCGCGCGCGGCGCTGGCGTCGGCGTCTCTGCTGGCGCGATCCGCACGATCCGCGGCGATGGCGTCGCGGGAGGCTGCTTCCAGCGGATCTGGGCGACTGGTGAGCGATGCGCGATAAGCGGCGCGGTGCTCAACGGATCTGGGCGATCTGTGCGACGGTAGGGGCTGCTCAAAGGATCTGGCGATCTGGTGCGACGGCAGGGGAGGCGATCGGCGTGCGATCGGCGGTGGGCGTCGCGACGATGGCTCTGGCCGGGCTTCTCTCGGTGGCTGCAATCAACACAAACACACACAACACACCTCTTTTCACTTGGCCAAAAGCACACCAAGCGGATGAGAAGAAGAAGAGGAAGATCGATACCTACCCTAATGATGATGAACGATCCAAGTGAGCTGCAAGGATGAAGAATCGGCAAGGGCTATGGAGAGGAGAGCTTGCGCGGCCAAGAGGAGATTTGGAGAAGAAGATGGAATAAACCTAATTCTATTTCATTTAACCAAATGCACCAAAACTCCAAAATCCAAGGTTAACTAAGATGTGATGCAGAAAAAGAACAACAAGAGCACCTAATGGCTCAATTGGCACACATCTCTACAAGCTTTCCAGAGACCCGGTTCAAACCCAAATGCAACATAATTTCCTTTATTTTGCTTTTGCATCAAACCTTGCTCAAACCAAACCACAAACCCCTCCAAAAACCTACAAAAACCATCCAATAACTTTAGTAATTGGAAAAGACACAAACGACCACGGCCCCCCGACCAAATTACCAAATTACCCTAGGGCATACCTGGAAGACCGGGAAGAAAAACACAGGTCATTACAATATTCCCTCCTTTTTATGACTTTCGTCCTCAAAAGTCCTTAAGATCAAAAACATTTCGGGGTAATGCAACCTCATCTCGTCTTCCCGCTCCCAAGTGGCTTCCTCGAACCCCGATTCTTCCATCAAACCTTTACCAAACGAATCTCGCGATTCACGCAACGTCTTGGTCTCAAAGGCAAGGATCCTCACCGCTTCTCCTCGAAGTTCAAATCCTCATTCAATTTGCAAAGGCTCAAAGTCCACAATGTGCGGCGGTCCAAGCATCTTGCCTCAACATCGATACATGAAAAACACTATGCACCGCGATAGTGACGGAGGTAGGGCTAACCGGTAAGCAACTCTGCCAATCCTCTCTAGGATCTCAAATGGACCAACAAAGCGGGGACTCAACTTCCCACGCTTACCAAACCTCGTAACACCTCGCATCGGAGCAACCTTAAGGAACACATGCGACCAACCTCAAACTCCAAATCTCGGCGCTTGAACATCGGCGTAACTCTTCTCTGCTGCTCTCAGTTTGTCAACATACGAGCTCTAATCTTACGCCTTTGCACCATTGGTCAAGCTGCGGTAACTCGGGACCCAAAACTGTCTATCACCAACCTCTTCCCGAACCACGGGGGCCCGACAACGCTTACCATACAATGCCTCGAATGGAGCCATCTCAATCGTCGATCGTGGCTAGCTGTTGTTATAGGCAAACTCCATCAAATCTGAATCTTCGGTCCCAATCGCTGGGGAAATCCAACACACAAGCCCTCAACATATCCTCGAGAATCGATTCACTCTCTCGATCGACCATCCGTCGAGGGTGAAAAGTCATCTTTGGCGCACTCTGTGCCCAAACCCTTACGGGCGCTCTCCGAAACGAGAAGTGAACCGCGAGTCACGATCGGACACAATCCTCACCGGCACACCATGATAACGGATGATCTGTTCCAAAAACAATCTGCTCCCACTTGTTCCACGGTATAAGTGTCTCTACCGGGAATGAAGTGTGCGCTCTTGGTCAAGCGGTCGACTATCACCCAAATCTGAGAGAACTTCCTCGGAGTTTTGGCAAACCAGAGATAAAGTCCATGGAGATCTCTTCCCATTTCCACTGGGTACACTCGGTGGCACAACAAACTCGGTGGCCTCTGCACAGGTGCCTTCACTTGCGACAAGTGAGACACCGGTGACAAACTCTGCCACATCTCTCTTCATTCCCATCCACCGGAAGGTCCGCTTGAGGTCTGATACATCTTGGTACCCCAGGGTGCCAAGCAAAAGGGGAATCAGGGCCTCAGAGAGCAACTCTGCTCGCAAACTCACGCAATATCCGGAGCGCTGCACAACCGGCCTCTATAAGTCAACCCACTTTATCTGGTGAATATACAAAGTCAAAGTCACCGTCGGCACTAACTCTGTCAACCAATCTCTTAAGTGCGGGGTCACCCAACTGGGTTGTCTATAATCCATTTGCCTAATCGACGGTGAATAGTCCAATCGAGCTACCACAGCGGTAACCTCACCCAACAACACGCAACCTCGGCCCGCTCGAACTCTCTCCGCAAAGCTGGGCTGGGAACTCAACAACGCCGCAGAGTGCGGCGTCTTTCTACTCAAAGCATCGGCCACTACATTGGCTTTACCGGATGGTACAAAATCTCGCATCATAATCCTTTACCAACTCTAACCATCTCCTCTGCCTCATATTCAACTCCTTACGAGTAAACAGATACTTGAGGCTCGGTGATCGGTAAACATCTGAATCCGCTCACCATACAGGTAATGCCTCCAAATCTTGATTGCAAACACCACTGCGCCAACTCCATATCATGAGTCGGGTAGTTACGCTCATACGGCTTCAGTGGACGGAAGCATAGGCAATGACCTTCCCGTCTTTGCATCAACACACAACCTAATCCAAACTTGGAAGCATCATCAGAGACCACGAAACCACTGTCCCCTCAGGATCGCCAACACCGTCTTTGAAGTCAAACTACGCTTGAGCACAGCAAAGCTCTCATCACACTCTTTGTCCCAAACAAACTCGACACCCTTCCTCGTCGACGCGAGTGAGGGGCGAGGCTAAAGCCGAAAAGTCCTTGACGAACCAAGACGGTAGTAACTCGCCAAACCCAGAAAGTCTGCGAATCTCGGCAATCGAAGTCGGCTTGGCCCATGAACTCACGGCCTCAATCTTCGCGGGGTCCACGGCTATACCATCTCTCGAAACCACGTGGCCTAGGAAGGCCACTTGCTCCAACCAGAAATTACATTTGGAAAACTTAGCATAAAGTGGCTTTCCTCAAAGCCGCCAATACTTGCCTCAAATGCTCTGCATGGTCTCCTTTAGACCTCGAATAAATCGAATATCGTCAATGAACACGATGACGAAGCTGTCCAAAAATGATTTGAACACCCTATCCATCATGTCCATGAACGCACTGGGGCATTGGTCAATCCAAGCGACATGACCACAAACTCATAGTGACCATATCTAGACTGAAAAAGCTGTCTTAGGAATGTCGGCATCCCGATCCGCAACCGATGGTAACCGGATCTCGAGATCTATCTTGGAGAACACCGAAGCTCCACTGAAGCCGATCGAACAAATCATCGATACGGGGCATCGGATACTTATTCTTCACTTGTCACCTTATTAAGCTCGCGGTAATCAATACATAGCGCATAGAACCATCCTTCTTTTTCACAAATGAGAACGGTGCTCTCCCCACGGGACACACTCGGGACGGATGAACCCTCGATCTAACATCTCCTGCAACCCTGAATCTTGATTCCTTTAACTCACGCTGGCGCCATACGATCTGAGCCTTCGAGATAGGGAGGGTCCTCGGCTCAAGCTCAATTGTGAAGTCAACCTCTCTCTTCGGGGCAACCCCAGTAACTCCTCGAGAAATACGTCCGCAAACTCCTGCACGATCGTACACGATCAGCAGACGAGCGGGGCGGCTCTTCCGACAACTTGGCTAGATAGCCCCAAGCTCCATGAGCTAGCAAACGACGAGCTTTCACAATCGACACCATCGGTGGGCGGACTCCACCCTGGACTCCACGAAACTTAAAGCGGGCGACTGGCGGCTGAACACTACTTCTTTCCGGTGGCAGTCAATCAACGCGTGGTTAGCAGCTAACCACTCCATACCAAGAATCACATCAAAACCGCTCATAGGCAGAACTATGAGCGTAGCCACAAGCAACTCTCCGGATATCTCGATCCAGCCATCCCTAATCTTATCTCTAGCCAACATATTAACTCCCGAAGGGTGAGCCCTAGAGTCGTGAGACCGTTTGAGAGTTGGTGCGAGTCAGAGGGTGTGACTCACCGACTAGCTATCGCATGATTTCTTCGAAGCTCAGTGTTAGTTCAGTTTTGGTTGAATAGTTTGTGGCAGACTCGGTGTCTTTTGGGCTTGGAGCCTTTGGGAAACCAAGAAAAGGGATTTTGAGCCCAGCGCCCGTCCCTTGCGCGCCCAGCAGCGCCCGATAGCGCCAAGCAGCGCCAAGCCTGCTCGCCCCAGCTGCACGTCCTGCCTGCCCACTCGCCTGTTTTGCCAAGATTGTTGGGGCCGAGACCTAGTACTCTCTCGTTTGGTAACTCCAGAGCCTCCACTCTTTTGGACCCTAAGCTGTTGGCTGCTGTTTATTTAATTAGGTTGTTTTTATTAAAATGCTTAGGTTGCTCGGCTTCGCTTTAAAGCTCGAGGGTCATTATTTGATTGTGAAAGTTATTTCTGCTCGTTTCCAGGTAAGGATTTCTTACCGTGGTTGTGTGGACCCTGCGATGCTCTCTTGATTGTGCCTTATATGCATGTTTACTTGTATGAACATGATTAGTGGATAGGACAGCTTGTGATTGCACTCTTGCTAGCATGTTTGCCTGTTTGTACATGTTAGTGCCATGCTAGGATTGTTCTTCCAGCATGCTTGAGATTCTTGCTTTAAGTTCGTAGAATCATTGTAACGACCCAGGTTTTTCTTCCCGGTCTTCCAGGTATGCCCTAGGGGTAATTTGGTAATTTGGTCGGGCCGTTAGGGTCGTTTGTGTCTTTTCCAGTTACTAAAATTATTGGATGGTTTTTGTAGGTTTTTGGAGGGGTTTGTGGTTTGGTTTGAGCAAGGTTTGATGCAAAAGCAAAAATAAAGGAAATTGTCTTTGCAAATGGGGTTTGAACCGGGTCTCTGGGAAGCTTGTAGAGATGTGTGCCAATTGAGCCATTAGGTGCTCTTGTTGTTCTTTCTGCATCACATCTTAGTTAACCTTGGATTTTGGAGTTTTGGTGCATTTGGTTAAATGAAATAGAATTAGGTTTATTCCATCTTCTTCTCCAAATCTCCTCTTGGCGCACAAGCTCTCCCCTCTCCATAGCCATTGCCGATTCTTCATCCTTGCAGCTCACTTGGATCGTTCATCATCATTCCGGGTAGGTATCGATCTTCCTCTTCTTCTTCTCATCCGTTTGGTGTGCTTTTGGCGAAGTGAAAAGAGGTGTGTTGTGTGTGTTTGTGTTGATTGCAGCCAGCCGAGAGAGCCCACCAGCGACCATCGTTGCGTCGGCCAGCCGGATCGCGCGCGCGGATCGCCCCTGCCGTCGCACCAGATCGCCCAGATCCGTTGAGCAGCCCCTGCCGCGCTGTAACGACCCAGGTTTTTCTTCCCGGTCTTCCAGGTATGCCATAGGGATAATTTGGTAATTTGGTCGGGCCGTCAGGGTCGTTTGTGCCTTTTCCAGTTACTAAAATTATTGGATGGTTTTATGTAGGTTTTTGGAGGGGTTTGAGGTTTGGTTTGAGCAAGGTTTGATGCAAAAGTAAAAATAAAGGAATTTGTGCTGCAGCCGGGGTTTGAACCCGGGTCTCCTGGGAAGCTTGTAGAGATGTGTGCCAATTGAGCCATTAGGTGCTCTTGTTGTTCTTTCTGCATCACATCTTAGTTAACCTTGGATTTTGGAGTTTTGGTGCATTTGGTTAAATGAAATAGAATTAGGTTTATTCCATCTTCTTCTCCAAAACTCCTCTTGGCCGCACAAGCTCTCCCTCTCCATAGCCCTTGCCGATTCTTCTTCCCTTGCATCTCCTTGGGTTCGATCATCATCATTCCGGGTAAGTCTTCATCCTCTTCATCTCCTCATTTGGTTTTTGATGCTGGCCGAAGGTAAGATGTAGGGTGTGTGTGTGTTTGTGTTGGTTGCAGCCAGCCGAGAGGAGCAGCCATCATCGCCGTCCAGCTCGCCCAGATCTGTCGAAGCAGCCCTGCCGCACGCCAGATCCGCCTAGCAGCCTTGCCGTTCGTCCTCGCCCGATCGCTCGCACGCCAGATCGCGCCAGCAGCAGCCCAGATCGTCGTTCGTCCTCGCCCGATCGCTCGCACGCCAGATCGCGCCAGCAGCAGCCCAGATCGTCGTTCGTCCTCGCCCGATCGCGCGCACGCCAGCGCCTGCGCGCCGCTTCGCCCGAGCGTTCGCCGCGCGCGTCGTCCTGCCGTGCATCCGTGCCGTCGCCGTGCAGCCAGCGCGTCCTGCCGTCTTGCGTGCCAGGTAGCGCGGCCAGCGGCGCGTCCTGCCCGTCGCGATGCCGGTAGCGCGCAGCAGCCGCCCACCCTACTGTGCCCGGCTTGCGGCGGCCCCAAGCTCGTGTCGTGTCGTGCGCGCGTGAGTTCCGAGCCGAGCTTGCTCTGTTCTATTGTTGTTTAGACATTTTAGATGCTTGATTATTGTTGGTTTGCTAGGTTCCCGCTCGCTAGCTCGGGATTGTTCCGCGACTTAGGATTTGTGTGTAGAAGTCTTCCGACCAAGGTAAGGATTTCTTCACCGGGGTTGTGTGGACCCTCACAGTATATTTGTGATTTTTGTTTTGTATGCACGTGTATGATTACTAGCATGTTTAGCCCTAGGTGCTCTGTTACAATTCTGATGGCATGAACTCTTGTATTGTTTCTCATGTTAGCCCATGCTAGGTTGTTCTATTCTAGCATGTTCGATATCTGTTCTTGCTTCGTAGTATCATGCTAGGTTCTTTGTACACGATGAGCACGTATTGGACTGCATTGATTGAATCGTTATTATTGTTAAGGTTTAGAATTCGGTAGATAGCATCATCCGGGCCCGATGCATAAAGTATCTTGCATCTATGGCAGGGCGTTCGAGACAGTTCTCCGTCCTTGGACCCCGTGAGGATTAGCTATCCCAGCCGGTAGGCCCCGCAATCTTGGGTGAGGTGGTAGTCTAAGCGATGCCCCAACGGTCGGGATGATGACTTGGCAATGCCTAGTCCGGCGGTAAACACGTCCTCGGCGTGTTCGGCGGTGGCCCTTGATTGCCACTGTTAAGGTAAGGCGCTTCTGGTGTAAGCCTACCATGACCCGTTCCTTAGCCTCGGTGCGGTGGTGCAGTGACATAGTTCACGTGTCGGTCTCACACCCTATGTCGGTGACACCGATCCGAGATTTTAGTTAGGCGTGGTATCCGGATATGGGCGACTTGCCACTGGACCGGCACCCCCATAGTCTGTAGAAAGCACGCGGTGCATCCTTACGCTCATTACAGCGCCGACCGGAGAGCTCCTCGGGATCTTGAGCTAGTGCACCTTTCGTATCGTCAGTAGACAGGCTGAGGCCGGGACTTGTTCCCGTATAGCGCGTTTAGTGTGTTGTGGTATTTTCCGGACTAAGACCCTGAGTTGGCATCCGAGGTCCAAGTGTGGACTTAAGCTATGTGCTCCGCTCTATGTTTGTACTCA
This sequence comes from Sicyos edulis, assembly GCA_036507275.1. NCBI lineage: Eukaryota > Viridiplantae > Streptophyta > Magnoliopsida > Cucurbitales > Cucurbitaceae > Sicyos > Sicyos edulis. The sequence continues at coordinate 19,018 of JAYKKH010000046.1, read as the reverse complement.
TAGCTTGCATACATTCTTCTAGATGATCATGTATATCGTATTGTACCCGGTTGGGGATTCTTCTTGGGTAATTCGTTACTCACCCTTATTACGTGGTTTTTCCACAGTAATCAAGCGCAGGAGACAGGATGGTGAAGGAGGAGGCGTGATCATGGAATCCTGCTTTCATCTCGACTATTTTATTTTATCATGACTCTTGACTTTTGTTATTTCCCTGAATGCATGTAGGCGGGCACACAGAGCCCCGGGATGTTTTCTTACGTTTTATGGATTCCAGCATATTTGTACTTGTGGATTGTTTTAATGTTTTAAATAAATCTCTGATCAGAGTATGCTTTTAGAAATGTATGTTTTGGTTGTCGAATGTTTCTGTTTTTACTTGGAATCAAAATGTGTTTTTCATAATGTCTTCTATTTTCAATACATGCATTGGGGTAAAGGCCATTTAGAACCCCTTTTGGGTCGGGTTTTTCTGATTGGTATCGAGCTCGAGTCATAGATTTTGTAGGCCCGACCTTTTTGTTGTAGGTCGTTTTTCCATGATCATCGACACTCAAAGCGGTCATCAGTGCGCCTAGATTTATTGTTTTAGAAAGGAAAAGGGTTAAGAATTTACAATACCTATCATCTAGTGTATGCCTTGTTTGGTGTTGTGGAATGGTGACAGCGAGTTTTGATTCGTTGTTGGTTTGGATGTAGATCGCCAACATGCGATCACCGTCTGCAGGAGAGAGAAGGTTCGAGAGCGGTCGAGTATCGAGGATCGGATCGACGATCTGCGGGGACATCGTCCTAAAGCGACGACACGATGGCATTCCACCAGCGGCTCCTCTGTTACGCCTAGGCGGGCGTTGAGGCGACCGAGCGCCGTGAGGCGCTCTGGAGCGAGTTTCTTTGAGTCTATGAGGGCTTTTATGGTCGACATGTTGAGTGACCGAGGCGAGACCCGAGCCTTGTTGGCGTAGCGGCGGGAAGAGTCTCGAGCCCGGTCGAGCGGCTAACTCGATTGGTTCAAAGCGAGCTCGATAGCACCTCGGCTCCTCGGAGCAAAGTAGCCCCAGGCGGATATGGCGAGAGGTGCCGAGGAGTTGGGTAGGTGGTGAAGGATTTTGTGAAGTGGAAGCTTTGAGAAGTTTGATGCCACCGGTGATGCGCTAGCGGCGGCCAGGTGGATTGCCCATTTGGAGTACACCTTCTGATCATGGTGTGCCCCGATATTCGAGAGGCCGAGATGTGCGGCTCATGTCTTTGGGAGGCACAGGCGAGATGGTGGTGGGAGTCCACTTTGAGCGAGAGACCAGTGGGTCTCCACCCGCTACACAGAGAGTTCTTCAAGGCTGAGTTCAAGGTAAAGTTCATCGGTGATGAGGCTCAAGAGAAGATGGTGGAGCTCTTCCAGAACTGAAGCGAGGTTACGATTCCATTGAGAATATGGCGCAAGTTCTCGAGTATGGATATTTTGCTCCTCGATTGATTGCCACCGGGTGAAGATTCGGAAGTTCATATCTGGATTGAGGCGGGTGTTTCCCGAGATGTCGAGGCTCGGGCCCACGACACTTATGCTAGAGCGGTGCGATTAGCCACCATTTATAATGGGAAGTATCTGTTGGCGGATTATCGCCGCTCTGTTCGGCGTCTGTTCAGTGCGGTGGGGCGAGAAGAGAAGTTTGAGTTTAGGGGTGGCGGCCAGCGTCGCCAAGGGCGATTCAAAGCGGGATCGGCGCAGGGCCCGTCCGTTTCGGCCTCGCGCGATGGGCGGTCCCGAGCGAGTTCTGCTTGTGCTTCTTGCGGGAGGACCCTGCTGGAGCTTGCGAGCGGGGCCCAGTGTGTTTCGTTGTGGTAAAGAGGACATATGATCCGTTTACATCCTCGGCCAGGTAGCGGCGGCGGTCGGGTGTTTGCTACGACCGTCGGGGGGCGGCGTCACGGATGCCGTTGTGGCGAGTGCGCTTCTTGTTTTAGATCAACTGCGCATTTGTCTTGTTTGATTACTGGTTCTACACATTCATTTGTATCTGTGTTGTTTCTTGAGCATGCTAAGTTGAGACTAGAGCCTCTAGGTTTTGAGTTATCTCTGCAACTCCTTCGGGAGTTAGTATGTTGGCTAGAGATAAGATTAGGGATGGCCGGATCGAGATATCAGGAGAGTTGCTTGTGGCTACGCTCATAGTTACGCCTATGAGCGGTTTTGATGTGATTCTTGGTATGGAGTGGTTAGTTGCTAACCACGCGTTGATTGACCGCCACCGGAAAGAAGTAGTGTTGAGACCGCCAGGTCGGCCCAGCTTTAAGTTTCGTGGAGTCGAGGTGGAGTTTGCCCGCCCGATGGTGTCGGTATGTGAAAGCTCGTCGTTTGCTAGCTCATGAAGCTTGGGGCTACCTAGCCAAGTTATGCAGGAAGAGCCCCCCCTCGTTTGTCTGTTGATCGGTACCGATCGTGCGAGGAGTTCGCGGATGTGTTTCTGAGGAGTTCACTGGGGTTGCCCCAAAGAGAGAGTTGACTTCATTATTGAGCTCGAGCCGAGGACCCTCCCTATCTCGAAGGCTCCGTATCGCATGGCGCCAGTGATTAAAGGCGAAGATTCGATTGCGGGAGATGTTAGGCCGAGGGTTCATCCGTCCAGTGTGTCCCCGTGGGGAGCACGATTCTGTTTGTGAAAAGAAGGATGGTTCTATGCGCTTATGTATTGATTACCGCGAGCTTAATAAGGTGACGATGAAGAATAAGTATCCGTTGCCCGTATCGATGATTTGTTCGATCGGCTTGAGGAGCTTACGTGTTCTCCAAGATAGATCGAGATCCGGTTACCATCGATTCTGCGGATCGGGGATGCCGACATTCCTAAGACGACTTTCGAGTCTAGATATGGTCACTATGAGTTTGTGGTCATGTCGTTTGGATTGACCAATGCCCAATTGCGTTCATGGACATGATGGATAGGGTGTTCAAATCATTTTTGGGCAACCGTCATCGTGTTCATTGGCGATATTCGATTTATTCGAGGTCTAAAGAAGACCATGCGAGCATTTGAGGCGAGTATTGGCGGCTTTGAGGAAAACCAAACTTTATGCGAAGTTTTCCAAATGTGATTTACTGGTTGGAGCGGTGGCCTTCCTAGGCCACGTGGTTTCGAGAGATGGTATAGCCGTGGACCCGCGAAAGATTGAGGCCGTGAGTTCATGGGCCAAGCCGACTTCGATTCTGCAGAGATTCGCGACTTTACAGGTTTGGCGAGTTACTACTACGTCGGTTCGTCAAGGACTTTTTCTGCTTTAGCCTCGCCCCTCACTCGTCGGCGAGGAAGGGTGTCGAGTTTGTTTGGGGCAAGCGAGTGTGATGAGAGCTTTGCGAGCTCAAGCGCGATTTGACTTGACACCTGATGTTGGCGATCCGGAGGGACAGTGGTTTCGTGGTCTCTGATGATGCTTCCAAGTTTGGATTAGGTTGTGTGTTGATGCGGCACGGGAAGGTCATTGCCTACGCTTCCGTCGTCAATTTGAAGCCGTATGAGCGAGAACTACCCGACTCATGATATGGAGTTAGCGGCGATGGTGTTTGCCCGAAGATTTGGAGGCATTACAGTATGGTGGCGGATTGAGATGTTTACCGATCACGAGCCTCAAGTATCTGTTTACTCGAAGGAGTTGAAAATGAGGCGAGAGGAGATGGTTAGAGTTGGTAAAGGATTATGATCTGCGAGATTTTGTACCATCAAGGTAAAGCCAATGTAGTGGCCGATGCTTTGAGTAGAAAGACGTCGCACTCTGCGGCGTTGTTGAGTTCCAGCCAGTTTGCGGAGAGAGAGTTCGAGCGGGCGAGGTTGCGATGTTGTTGGGTGAGGTTACTGCGAGTAGCTCGATTATTATTCGTGTAAATCGATTAAGCGTGGATTATAGGCGATCGGTTAGGTGACCCCGCACTTAAGAGGTTGGTTGTGAGTTAGTCTTGTGGTGACTTTGACTTTGTATATTCACGAGACGATGGGTTGACTTATAGAGGCGGTTGTGTGTTCGGACATTGCGAGTTTGCGGCGAGTTGCTCTCGAGGCCCTGATTCCCCTTTTGCTTGGCACCAGAAGTACCAAGATGTATCGAGACCTTAGCGGACCTGTGGTGGATGGGAATGAAGAGAGATGTGGCGAGTTTGTCGGTAGGTGTCTCACTTGTCGGCTAGTGAAGGCACCCGGCGCAGAGGCCGGTGGTTTATTTGCGACCAGAGTGTGCCCGATGGAAATGGGAAGAGATCTCCATGGACTTTATCTACGGTTTGCCAAGGACTCAGGAAGTTCTCTCGATTTGGGTGATAGTCGACCGTTTGACCAAGAGCGCACACTTCATTCCGGTAGAGACACTTATCTGTAGTGGAGCAGTGGCGCGGTGTTTTTTGGAGCGAGATCATCCGTTATCATGGAGTGCGGTGAGGATTGTGTCCGATCGTGACTCGCGGTTCACTTCTCGTTTACGGAGCGCTCGGAAGGGTTTGAGCACAGTGCGATTTAAAGCCTGACTTTTCACCCTCGAGACGGATGGTGGTGAGAGAGTGAATCGATTTCGAGATATGATGAGGGCTTGTGTGTTGGATTTCCCGGCGATTGGGACGATGCTCATACTTGATGGAGTTTGCCTATAACAACGATTACCAATCGGCGATTCGAGATGGCTCCATTCGAGGCATTGTATGGTAAGCGTTATCGGTCCCCGTGTTGCAGGAAAGAGGTTGGTGATAGACGAGTTTTGGGTCCCGAGTTCTGCGATTGACCAATGGTGCGATCACGAGAAGATTAGAGCTCGTATGTTGACAGCTCGGAGGCGAGCGAGAAGAGATTCTGGCGGCGTTCGTCGAGATTTGGAGTTTGAGGTTGGTCGGCATGTGTTCCTTAAGGTTGCTCCGTCACGAGGTGTTACGAGGTTTGGTAAGCGTGGGAAGTTGAGTCCCCGTTTTGTTGGTCCATTTGAGATCCTAGAGAGGATTGGCGAGTTGCTTACAGTTAGCCCTACCTCCGTCACTATCGGTGGTGCATAGTGTTTTTCATGTATCGATGTTGAGGCGGTATGTGCTGGACCGTCGCACATTGTGGACTTTGAGCCTTTGCGGTGAATGAGGATTTGAACTTGAGGAGAAGCGGTGAGGATCCTTGCCTTTGAGACCAAGGCGTTGCGTGTCGCGAGATTCATTTAGTAAAGGTTGATGGAAGAATCGGGGTTACGAGGAAGCCACTTGGGAGCGGGAAGGCGAGATGAGATTGCATTACCACGAGCTATTTACTGTCTTAAGGACTTTCGAGGGCGAAAGTCATAAAAAGGAGGAATATTGTAACGACCAGTTTTCTTCCCGGTCTTCGGTATGCCCTAGGGGTAATTTGGTAATTTGGTCGGGCCGTCGAGTCGTTTGTGCCTTTCGATTACTAAAATTATTGGATGGTTTTATGTAGGTTTTGGAGGGTTTGAGGTTTGGTTTGAGCAAGGTTTGATGCAAAAGTAAAAATAAAGGAATTTGTCTTTGCAGTAGGGGTTTGAACCCGGGTCTCTGGGAAGCTTGTAGAGATGTGTGCCAATTGAGCCATTAGGTGCTCTTGTTGTTCTTTCTGCATCACATCTTAGTTAACCTTGGATTTTGGAGTTTTGGTGCATTTGGTTAAATGAAATAGAATTAGGTTTATTCCATCTTCTTCTCCAAAACTCCTCTTGGATGCACAAGCTCTCCTCTCCATAGCCCTTGCCGATTCTTCTTCCCTTGCATCTCCTTGGGTTCGATCATCATCATTAAGGGTAAGTCTTCATCCTCTTCATCTCCTCATTTGGTTTTGATCTTTGGCGAGAAGGTAAGATGTAGGGTGTGTGTGTGTTTGTGTTGGTTGCGGCCCGGTAGGAGGAGCGACCATCATCGCCGTCCAGCTCGCCCGATCTGTCGAAGCGACCTGCCGCGCGCCCGAATCCGCTGGCGACCTTTGCCGTTCGTCCTCGCCGCCGTCGCTCGCCGCGCGGATCGCGCGCCCGGCCCCAGATCGTCGTTCGTCCTCGCCCGTCGCTCGCCGCGCCGGAATCGCCAGCGCAAGCCCGAGATCGTCGTTCGTCCTCGCCGCCGCGCGCGCGCGCGCGCCAAAGCCAGCGCGCCGCGCGCGAGCCGCGCTCGCCCGCGCGCGCGTTCTCGCCGCTGCCGCCGCATCCGTGCCGTGCCGTGCGTGCCGCGCGCGCCAGCGCGCGTAGCACTGCCCTGCTGCGTACCGTGCGGTAGCGCGGCAGCGCGCGCGCGCGTCCTGCCGTCGCGTCCATGCCGTCTGCCGTGCGGTAGCGGCCAGCGCCAGCCTGCCGTGCCCGGCTTGCGCGCGCCCCAAGCTCGTGTCGTCGTGCGCGTGAGTTCCCAGCCAGAGCTTGCTGTTCTATTGTTGTTTAGACATTTTAGATCTTTGATTATTGTTGGTTTGCTAGGTTCCCGCTCGCTAGCTCGGGATTGTTCATGACTTAGGATTTGTGTGTAGAAGTCTTCCGACCAAGGTAAGGATTTCTTCACAGGGGTTGGGTGGACCTGCGGTATATTTTTGTGATTGTTGTTTTGTATGCACTGTGTATGATTACTAGCATGTTTAGCCCTAGGTGCTCTGTTACGAATTCTGGTGGCATGAACTCTTGTATTGTTTCTCATGTTAGCCCATGCTTGGTTGTTCTATTCTAGCATGTTCGATATCTGTTCTTGCTTCGTAGTATCATGCTAGGTTCTTTGTATCTCGATGAGCACGTATTGGGTGCATTGATTGAATCGTTATTATTGTTAAGGTTTAGAATTCGGTAGATAGCATCATCAGGGCCCGATGCATAAAGTATCTTGCATCTATGGCAGGGCGTTCGAGACGAGTTCTCCGTCCTTGGACCCGTGAGGATTAGCTATCCCAACCGGTAGGCCACGCAATCTTGGGTGAGGGTGGTAGTCTAAGCGATGCCCCAGCGGTCGGGATGATGACTTGGCAATGCCTAGTCCCCGGCCGGCACGTCCTCGGCGTGTTCGCGATAGCCCTGATTGCCACTGTTAAGGTAAGGGCGACTTCTGGTGTAAGCCTACCATGACCCGTTCCTTAGCCTCAGTGCGGTGAGTACGGTGACATAGTTCCGTGTGTCGAGTCTCACACCCTATGTCGGTGACACGATCCGGAGATTTAGTTAGGCGTGGTATCCGGATATGGGCGGCTTGCCACTGGACCGGCACCCCATAGTGCTGTAGAAGCACGCGGTGCATCCTTACGCTCATTCTGGCCCGGCCGGGAGAGCTCCTCGGGATCTTGAGCTAGTGCACCTTTACGTATCGTCGGTGAAGCAGTGGCCGGGACTTGTTCCGTATAAGCGCGTTTAGTGTGTTGTGGTATTTTCCGACTAAGACCACGAGTTGGCATCAGAGGTCCAAGTGTGGACTTAAGCTATGTGCTCCGCTCTATGTTTGTACTCATAGCTTGCATACATTCTTCTAGATGATCATGTATATCGTATTGTACCCGGTTGGGGATTCTTCTTTGGGTAATTCGTTACTCACCCTTTATTACGTGGTTTTTCCACGGGTAATCAAGCGCGGAGACAGGATGGGTGAAGGAGGAGGCGTGATCATGGAATCCTGCTTGTCATCTCGACTATTTTATTTTATCATGACTCTTGACTTTTGTTATTTCCCACAGAATGCATGTAGGCGGGCACAGAGCCCCGGGATGTTTTCTTACGTTTATGGATTCCAGCATATTTGTACTTGTGGATTGTTTTAATGTTTTAAATAAATCTCTAATCGAGTATGCTTTTAGAAATGTATGTTTTGGTTGTCGAATGTTTCTGTTTTTACTTGGAATCCGAAATGTGTTTTTCATAATGTCTTCTATTTTCAATACATGCATTGGGGTAAAGGCCATTTAGAACCCCTTTTTGGTGGGTCTTTACAGCGCGCCATCGCTCACCCAGTCGCCCGAGATCTGTTGAAGCGACCCTCCCTCCGCGCCATCGCTCGCGGTCGTGCGAATCGCGCCAGCGAGACGCGAGCGCCCGAGCGCGCCGCGCGCCTTCTCCCAGCTGCTCGCCCGCGCGCCAGCCAGCGTCGCGTCGCTGTCGCCGCGCCCAGCGCCAGCGCGCCTTCGCCGGCGGCTCGCCCGCCCGCCCGACGCGCTTCGCCCGCGCGCGCGTCCTGCCGTGCCGTGCCGTGCGCGCGCGGCCAGCGCGCGTCCTGCCGTCTTGCGTGCCCGGTAGCGCGGCCAGCGCCCGGCCTTGCGTGCCGGGCGGCGGCTGCGCCCGACCTGCCGTGCCCGGCTTGCGGCGGCTCCAAGCTCGTGTGGCCGTGCGCGCAGGAGTCCCCGCGAGCTTGCTTGTTCTATTGTTGTTTAGACGTTTTAGATGCTGATTATTATTGGTTTGCTAGGTTCCTTCGCTAGCTCGGGATTGTTCATGACTTAGGATTTGTGTGTAGAAGCCTCCCGACCAAGGTAAGGATTTCTTACCGGGAGTTGTGTGGGCCTGCGGTATATTTGTGATTGTTGTTTTGTATGCTGTGTATGTTTATTAGCATGTTTAGCCCTAGGTGCTCTGTTACAATTCTGATGGCATGAACTCTTGTATTGTTTCTCATGTTAGCCCATGCTAGGTTGTTCCATTCGGCATGTTCGATATCTGTTCTTGCTTCGTAGTATCATGCTAGGTTCCTTGTATCTGTTGAGCACGTATTGGACTGCATTGATTGAATTGTTATTATTGCTATGGTTTAGAGTTCGGTGTAGTAGCATCATCCGGGCCGGATGCATAACGTAACTTGCATCCCCGACGGGGGCGTGCGAGATGGTACTCAGTCCACTGATCCCATTAGGGTTTAGCTAACCCTAGCGGTGGCCACAATCTTGGGTGAGGGTGGCAAGCGTTTAATTAGCCCCAGCGGTCGGGATGATGACTTGGCATTGCCTCGTCCTCGGCTGTCGGCACGTCCTCAGCGTGTAAAGACCCGACCCAAAAGGGGCTCTAAATGGGCCTTTACCCCAATGCATGTAGTGAAAATAAAAGACATTATGAAAAATACATTTCGGATCCCAAGTAAAAGAAAAACATTCAACAACCAAAACATACATTTCTAAAAGCATACTACGATCGAGAGATTTATTTAAACCATTAAAACCATCCACAAGTACAAATATCTTGGAATCCATAAAGCGTAAGAAAACATCACGGGGCTCTGTGCTCCGTCTACATGCATTCGGGGAAATAACAAAAGTCAAGAGTCATGATAAAATAAAATAATCGAGAGATGACAAAGAGGATTCCATGATCACGGCTCCTCCTTGACCATCTGTCTCCGCCTTGATTACATGGAAAACCACGAGAATAAGGGTGAGTAACGAATTACCCAGTAAGAATCCCCAACCGGGTACAATGTCGATATACATGATCATCTAGAAGAATGTATGCAAGCTATGAGTACAAACACGGAGAGCGGAGCACATAGCTAAGTCCACACTTGGACCTCGGATGCCAACTCGGGGTCTTAGTCGGAAATACCACAACACACTAAGCGCGCTATCACGGGAACAAGTCCCGGCCTCGGCTGACTAATGTCGATCACGAAAAGGTGCAGCGGCTCAAGATCCCGAGGAGCTCTCGATCGGCGGCGTTGTAATGGCGTAAGCGCGCACCGCATGCTCTGCAAATTCGCGAGTGCGGGTCTAGTGGCAAAGCTGCCAGTGTTGATCACCATGCCTAACTAAATCTACTGGATCGGTGTAGGCTTACACGAGGCGGTCCTTGCCTAACGGTGGCAATCAAGAGCTACGGCCGAACACGGCGAGGGCGTCTGCATTGCCGGGGGCGAGGCAATGCCAAGTCATCATCCCGACCGTTGGGGCAATAAGCGATTTGCCACCCTCACCCAAGATTGCGGGGCGGTAGTTAGGGTTAGCTAAACCCTAACGGGATCGAGACAGAGTACCATCTCGCATGCGTCGTCTGTCGGGGATGCAAGTTACGTTATGCATCCGGCCGGATGATGCTACCTACGAACTCTAAACCATAGCAATAATAATAATTCTATCAATGCGGTCCAAAACGTGCTCAGCGAGATAGAAGGAACCTAGCATGATACTACGAAGCAAGGCAGGATATCGAACATGATAGAATGGAACAACCTAGCATGGGCTAACATGAGAAACAATACAAGAGTTCATGCGATCGAGAATTGAGCGAGCACCTAGGGCTAAACATGCTAGTAATCATACGCAGGCATACAAAACAACAATCACAAATATACTGCGGGGCCCACACAACTCGGTAAGAAATCCTTACCTTGGTGGGAGGCTTCTACACACAAATCCTAAGGCTGCGGAACAATCCCGAGCTAGCGGCGGGAACCTAGCAAACCAACAATAATCAGCATCTAAAATGTCTAAACAACAATAGAACAGCAAGCTCGGCTCAAAGGAACTCACGCGGCGACGCGGCGACCACGAGCTTGGAGGCTGGCAACAAGCTAGCGCGGCAGTGGCAGGGTGCTGCCTGCATGGCGCAGCAACACGCAAGCTTGAGGACGGCGTGTGGGCGTCTGTCTGGCGGCGCGCAGCGCTGGCGTCGCGATGCGGACCGCGGCGAGCAACTTCGGCGAGGGCGCGCGCGACGGCGTCGTCTAGCGAAAAGCGCGGCGCGGCTGGCGTCGCGGCGAGCGCGAGACGTTGGCGCTGGCGCGCGCGGCGGCAACTTAGGCGAAGCGCGCGCGCGCGGGCGTCACGGCGTCTGGCGTCTGCTGCTGCTGCGCGATCGCGCGATCTGGCGGCGATGGCGTCTGCGGCGGTACTTCAGCAGTCCGGGCGACACTGGTGGCGGCGGCGAATCGTGCGTGCGGCGGCGGGCGATCACTTCTTCTGCTGCTTCTTTGGCGCGATCCGGCCTGCGATCGGCCGGTGGGCGTGCGGGCGATAGAGAGGCGATCTGTCTTCTTCTTGGGGCTTTTCTCGGTGGCTGCAATCAACACAAACACACACAACACACCTCTTTTCACTTGGCCAAACGCACACCAAGCGGATGAGAAGAAGAAGAAGAAGATCAATACCTACCGGAATGATGATGAGCGATCCAAGGGAGCTGCAAGGATGAAGAATCGGCAAGGCTATGGAGAGGAGAGCTTGTGCGGCCAAGAGGAGTTTTGAGAAGAAGATGGAATAAACCTAATTCTATTTCATTTAACCAAATGCACCAAAACTCCAAAATCCAAGGTTAACTAAGATGTGATGCGAGATAGAGCAACAAGAGCACCTAATGGCTCAATTGGCACACATCTCTACAAGCTTCCCAGGAGACCCGGGTTCAAACCCGGCTGCAGCACAAATCCCTTTATTTTTACTTTTGCAACAAACCTTGCTCAAACCAAACCACAAACCCCTCCAAAAACCTACATAAAACCATCCAATAATTTTAGTAAGCTGGAAAAGGCACAAACGACCACGACGACCAGACCAAATTACCAAATTACCCCTAGGGCATACACGGAAGGCCGGGAAGAAAAAGCGTGGAGTCGTTACAATATTCCCTCCTTTTTATGACTTTCGTCCTCGAAAGTCCTTAAAACAACTTGCTTTCGGGGTAATGCAACCTCATCTCGTCTTCCGCTCCCAAGTGGCTTCCTCGAGAACCCGACTCTTCCACTTGAACCTTTACCAAACGAATCTCGCGATTACGCAGCGTCTTGGTCTCAAAGGCAAGGATCCTCACCGACTTCTCCTCGAAGTTCAAATCCTCATTCAGTTGCAAAGGCTCAAAGTCCACAATGTGCGGCGGTCCGGCACATCTTTGCCTCAACATCGATACATGAAAAACACTATGCACGCTGATAATGACGGAGGAAGGGGCTAGCCGGTAAGCAACTCGCCAATCCTCTCTAGGATCTCAAATGGACCAACAAAGCGGGGACTCAACTTCCCACGCTTGCAAACCTCGAACACCTCGCATCGGAGCAACCTTAAGGAACACATGCTGACCAACCTCAAACTCCAAATCTCGGCGCCGAACATCGGCGTAACTCTTCTGCACTGCTCGAAGTTGTCAACATCTGAGCTCTAATCTTACTGCCTTGCACCATTGGTCAAGCTGCGATAACTCGGGACCCAAAACACATCTATCACCAACCTCTTCCCGAACCACGGGGCCAAACAAACGCTTACCATACAATGCCTCGAATGGAGCCATCTGAATCGTCGACTAGTAAAGCTGTTGTTATAGGCAAACTCCATCAAAATCTGAATCTTTGGTCCCAAGCGCACAGGAAATCCAACACACAAGCCCTCAACATATCCTCGAGAATCGATTCACTCTCTCGATCGACCATCCGTCACGAGGGTGAAAAGGCTTCTTTGGCGCACTCTGTGCCCAAACCCTTACGGGCGCCCTCCGAAGCGAGAAGTGAACCGCGAGTCACGATCGGACACAATCCTCACCGGCACACCATGATAGCGGATGATCTGCTCCAAAAACAAGCTGCGCCCACTGTTCCACGGTATAAGTGTCTCTCAGGGAATGAAGTGTGCGCTCTTGATCAAGCGATCGACTATCACCCAAATCTGAGAGAACTTCCTCGGAGTCCTTGGCAAACCGAGAGATAAAGTCCATGGAGATCTCTTCCCATTTCCAGCAGGGTACACTCGATGGTTGCAACAAACCAGTGGCCTCTGCACAGGTGCCTTCACTTGGCGACAAGTGAGACACCGGTGACAAACTCTGCCACATCTCTCTTCATTCCCATCCACGGAAAGTGCAGCAAGGTCTGATACATCTTGGTACCCCAGGGGTGCCAAGCAAAAGAAGGCTGTGGGCCTCAGGAGCAACTCTGCTCATGAACACGCAATGTCCGGAACACACAACCGGCCTCTATAAGTCAACCCAACATGCGGTGAATATACAAAGTCAAAGTCACCGTCGGCACTAACTCTATCAACCAATCTCTTAAGTGCGGGGTCACCCAAGCTGGCATGTCTATAATCCATTTGCCTAATCGGCGGTGAGCAGACAAGCTGAGCTACCACAGCGGTAACCTCACCCAACAACACTGCAACCTCGGCCCGCTCGAACTCTCTCATAAGCTGGGTGGGAACTCAACAACGCCGCGAGTCGCGGCGTCTTCCTACTCAAAGCATCGGCCACTACATTGGCTTTACCGGATGGTACAAAATCTCGCAGTCATAATCCTTTACCAACTCTAACCATCTCCTCTGCCTCATATTCAACTCCTTACGAGTAAGCGGATACTTGAGGCTCGGTGATCGGTAAACATCGAATCCGCTCACCATACGGGTAATGCCTCCAAATCTTGATTACAAACACCACTGCCGCCAACTCCATATCATGAGTCGGGTAGTTACTGCTCATCTGGCTTGGTGGCGGGAAGCATATTCAATGACCTTCCGTCTTTGCATCAACACACAACCTAATCCAAACTTGGAAGCATCACTTGTAGACCACGAAACCACTGTCCCCTCAGGGGATGCCAACAGTCTTTGAAGTCAAAAGCTGCGCTTGAGCACGGAAAAGCTCTCATCACACTGCTTGTCCCAAACAAACTCGACACCCTTCCTCGTCGGGCGAGTGAGGCGAGGCTAAAGCCAAAAAGTCCTTGATGAGCAGACCGCGGTAGTAACTTGCCAAACCAGGAAAGGCTGCGAATCTCGGCAAGCTGAAGTCGGCTTGGCCCATGAACTCACGGCCTCAATCTTCGCGGGGTCCACGGCTATACCATCTCTCGAAACCACGTGGCCTAGGAAGGCCACTGCTCCAACCAGAAATCACATTTGGAAAACTTAGCATAAAGCTGGTTTTCCCTCAAAGCTGCCAATACTCGCCTCGGATGCTCTGCATGGTCTTCTTTAGACCTCGAATAAATCGAGAATATCGTCAATGAACACGATGTGAAAATTTGTCCAAAAATGATTTGAACACCCTATCCATCATGTCCATGAGCGCGGTGGGGCATTGGTCAATCAAACGACATAACCACAAACTCATAGTGACCATATCTGGACACGAAAATTTGTCTTAGGAATGTCGGCATCCACGATCCATGGCCCGATGGTAACCGGATCTCGAGATCTATCTTGGAGAACACGAAGCTCCACGAAGCTAATCGAACAAATCGTCGATCACGGGGCAGCGGATACTTATTCTTCACTTTGTCACCTTATTAAGCTCGCGGTAATCAATACATAAGCGCATAGAACCATCCTTCTTTTTCACAAAGCAGGCCTGGTGCTCCCCACGGGGACACACTCGGACGGATGAACCCTCGATCTAACATCTCCTGCAGCTGAATCTTGATTCCTTTAACTCAGCTGGCGCCATACGATCACGGAGCCTTCGAGATAGGGAGGGTCCACGGCTCGAGCTCAATTGTGAAGTCAACCTCTCTCTTGAGGCAACCCGTAACTCCTCGAGAAACACGTCCGCAAACTCACCCCACGGCCGGTACACGATCAGCAGAGGCAGCGGCGGCTCTTCCCGAACAACTTATCAAGATAGCCCCAAGCTCCATGAGCTAGCAAGCGACGAGCTTTCACGGTGACACCATCGGCGGGCAAACTCCACCACAGGACTCCACGAAACTTAAAGTTTGGGCGACACAGCGGCTGAACACTACTTCTTTCCGGTGGCGGTCAATCAGCGCGTGGTTAGCGACTAACCACTCCATACCAAGAATCACATCAAAACCGCTCATAGGCGGAACTATGGCGTAGCTAACAACTCTCGGGATATCTCGATCAGGCCATCCTAATCTTATCTCTAGCCAACATATTAACTCCGAAGGAGTTTGCAGCGAATAACTCGAAACCTAGAGGCTCTAGTCTTAACTTAGCATGCTCGACCAAACAACACGGATACAAATGAATCGTGGAACGAGAATCAAACAAGACAAATGCGCGATGATCTAAAACAAGAAGCGTACACCTTACAGCGGCATCAAATGCGCTCGGCCTCTGACGGTCGTAGCAAACACTCGACCTGCTTTTTGCTGCGCTTCATTGAGCTGCCATAGTTGGTGATCACAAAAAGCGGGCCATGTGCCTCTCTACCACAGCGGAAGCACAATCTAGGTCGGTGACAAGCTCGTGTGGACTTTCCCACAAGTAGCACAAGCGGGAATCTGCACAGGTCCTCCTGGCTTTGTCGGAGTGAAAATGGTGGAGCTCTCGTGATCTCTGTTTCAGAAGCGCCCTTGGCGGCGCGGCGCCTCCCAGAAAGTCAAACTTCCTCTTACGCCCCACAGTTTGCTGGGACGGGGCCACTGAGCAGAGGCGGCAACAACCCTTCGGCGGGATACTTCCCATTATAGATCGTGGCTAAGCTGGGCGACCCTAGCATAAGTGTCGGGGGCACGAGCCACGACATCTGGGAAACACCACGCCTCAATCCGGATATGAACTTCCGAATCTTGACTCAGGGGTGGCAATCAGCGAGGAGCAAAATATCCATACTCGAGAACTTGCGCTCATAATCCTCAATGGAATCGAGAACCCTGCTTGAGTTACGGAAGAGCTCCACCATCTTCTCTTGAGCCTCATCAGCGATGAACTTTACCTTGAACTCGGCCTTGAAGAACTCCCAAGTAGCGGGTGGAGACCCGGTGGTCTCTCGCTCAGGTGGACTCCCACCACCATCTCGCTGTGCCTCCTAGCACATGAGCCGCACATCTCGGCCTCTGAATATCGGGGCACACCATGATCGGGAAGGTGTACTCCAAATGGGCAATCCACACAGGCTGCCGCTAGCGCATCACCAGGTGGCATCAAACTTCTCGGGCTTCCACTTCACAAAATCCTTCAACCACCTACCCAACTCCTCGGCACCCTCTGCCATATCGCGCCTCTGGGGCTACTTGCTCTGTGGAGTGGAGGTGCTCTTGAGCTCTCTTTGAACCAATCAGTCATTTGCTCGTCTGAGCTCGGGACTCTTCCCGCTTGCTTGGCGCCAACAAGGCACAGGTCTCGCCCTCTGGTCACTCAACATGCGACCATAAAAGCCCTCATAGACTCGGCAAACTCTGCTCGGGGAGCGATCTCCACGGCGCTCGATCGCCTCAACGCCCGCTCTAGGCGTAACGGGAGGCTTTCTTGGTGGAATGCCATCGATGTCGGCTTGGGGCGATGTCGGCGATGCTCGAATCCGATCCACGATACCTCGACACGCTCTCGAACCTCCTCTCTGATGCGGGTGGTAGGCATCTTTGGCGATCTACATCCAAACCAACAACGAATCAAAACACTGCTGCCACCATTCCACAACACCAAACAAGGCATACACTAGATGATAGGTATTGCAAATTCTTAACCCTTTTCCTTTCTAAAACAATAAATCTAAGGCGTACTGATGGTAGTCAGTGCTTGTGATCATGGAAGGATGACCTACAACAAAAAGGTCGATCTCTGAGAATCTATGACTCTGAGCTCACTCGATACCAAGCTGTAAGACCCGGCCCAAAGGGGCTCTAAATGGGCCTTTACCCCAATGCATGTAGTGAAAATAAAAGACATTATGAAAAATACATTTGGATCCCAAGTAAAAAACAGAAACATTCAACAACCAAAACATACATTTCTAAAAGCATACTACGATCGAGAGATTTATTTAAACCATTAAAACCATCCACAAGTACAAATATCTTGGAATCCATAAAGCGTAAGAAAACATCCTGGGGCTCTGTGTGCGTCTACATGCATTCGGAAATAACAAAAAGTCAAGAGTCATGATAAAATAAAATAATCGAGAGATGACGACGAGGATTCCATGATCACGGCTCCTCCTTGACCATCCTGTCTCACCTTGATTACCTGTGGAAAACCACGAATAAAGGGTGAGTAACGAATTACCCAGTAAGAATCCCCAAGCGGAATTTGTACGATATACATGATCATCTAGAAGAATGTATGCAAGCTATGAGTACAAACACAGAGGCGGAGCACATAGCTAAGTCCACACTTGGACCTCGGATGCCAACTTCGGGGTCTTAGTCGGAAATACCACAACACACTAAGCGCTATCACGGGAACAAGTCCGGCCTCGGCTGACTAATGTCGTCTGAAAGGTGCAGCGGCTCAAGATCCCGAGAGCTCTCGATCGTGTTGTAATGGCGTAAGCGCGCCGCGCATGCTCACGCAAACTCGAGAGTGCGGGTCTAGTGGCAAGTTGCCCGTTGATCACCATGCCTAACTAAATCTGCGGATCGGTGTCAGCGACATAGGGGTGTGAGACACAGGACACGTGAACTATGTCGGCTGTACCACCGCTTTTTGAGGCTAAGGAACCGTCGTGGTAGGCTTACACCAAGCGGTCCTTGCCTAACGGTGGCAATCAAGGGCTCTGGCCGAACACTGGCGAGGCGTCGCCGGCTTTGCCGGGGCGAGGCAATGCCAAGTCATCATCCCGACCGTTGGGGCAATAAGCGATTTGCCACCCTCACCCAAGATTGCGGGGCGGCCTTTGGGGTTAGCTAAACCCTAACGGAATCGGGGGCGGAGTACCATCTCGTGCGTCCCTATCGGGGATGCAAGTTACGTTATGCATCCGGCCGGATGATGCTACCTACGAACTCTAAACCATAGCAATAATAATAATTCAATCAATGCGGTCCAAAACGTGCTCCATGAGATACAAGGAACCTAGCATGATACTACGAAGCAAGGCGGATATCGAACATGCGAAATGGAACAACCTAGCATGGGCTAACATGAGAAACAATACAAGAGTTCATGCGATCGAGAATTGAGCGAGCACCTAGGGCTAAACATGCTAGTAATCATACGGGCATACAAAACAACAATCACAAATATACCGCGAGGCCCACACAACTCCGGTAAGAAATCCTTACCTTGGTGGGAGGCTTCTACACACAAATCCTAAGGCTGCGGAACAATCCCGAGCTAGCGGCGGGAACCTAGCAAACCAACAATAATCAACATCTAAAATGTCTAAACAACAATAGAACACGACAAGCTCGGCTCAAAGGAACTCACGCGGCACGGCGACCACGAGCTTGGAGCTGGCAGCAAGCCGGCACGCAGGTGGGGTGCTGTGCTGGCCACGCGCTGCAACACAGCAACCGCGAGGGCCAGCGGCGCGGCGAAAGCGTCTGGCGAAGGCGCGTTGGCGTCGCGCGTGCGATCAGCGACTTCGGCGAGCGGCTCAGCAGGGCAGCGCGCGAGCGTCTGGCGGCGCGGCAGAAGCGCGCGGGCGTCGCGGCGACAGCGACGCGACGACGCGGCCTGGGCGCGGCGGCGGCGGCAAGCGAAAGCGCGCGGCTAGCGTCTGGCGTCTCTTCTTCTGCGCTTGATATCACACGACGATCAGCGGCGATGGCGTCTGCGCGGTACTGCTTCAACAGTCCGGGCGACACAGTGGCGGCAGCGGCGGTGCGGCGGCAGCGGCGATTGTCTTCTGCTGCTTCTTGGCGCGATCCGTCGTGCGATCTGACCGGTGGGGCGTCGCGGCAGCGAGCGATCTGTCTTCTTTGGCTGGGCTTCTCTCGGTGTTGCAATCAACACAAACACACACAACACACCTCTTTTCACTTGGCCAAAAAACGCACACCAAGCGGATGAGAAGAAGAAGAAGAAGATCAATACCTACCGGAATGATGATGAGCGATCCAAGGAGGCTGCAAGGATGAAGAATCGGCAAGGCTATGGAGAGGAGAGCTTGTGCGGCCAAGAGGAGTTTTTGAGAAGAAGATGGAATAAACCTAATTCTATTTCATTTAACCAAATGCACCAAAACTCCAAAATCCAAGGTTAACTAAGATGTGATGCGAGATAGAGCAACAAGAGCACCTAATGGCTCAATTGGCACACATCTCTACAAGCTTCCCAGGAGACCGGGTTCAAACCCGTTGCGGCACAAATCCCTTTATTTTTACTTTTGCAACAAACCTTGCTCAAACCAAACCACAAACCCCTCCAAAAACCTACATAAAACCATCCAATAATTTTAGTAACTGAAAAAGGCACAAACGACCACCCTGCCCCGACCAAATTACCAAATTACC